>JAAAKQ030258943.1:0-10793 GCA_010016005.3 Zanna intricata | reverse complement strand
CTCCAGAACTACCGTAAGATATTACTTTAGAGGATGATATGTATGAATGTAAATTAAGAGCAGTATTGTACAATCTCAAGTTGACCACTTCCGAGAAGTGTGGTTAATTGAAATCCAACCACCAGAGGAACACCAGTATTCACAATCTAGTATTCAAATCCATATAAAAGTAAGTTTATTTTTTTACCAGAATTTAAACCTTAGATCTCTCGACTTCGAAATCAGCTGATTTCTACTAAGCGACTAGACCAGCCCAGGTAGACTTTGGTAGTCCAGGTAGAATGGTAGAATGGTGTCTAAACCCAAAGTCTACCATTATAATTATGTACTGTAAAAAAACTACCTTTAAAAGTAAATATGGAATTAATATTAAATTTCAAATTTTATACTGATTTAATACACTTTCGGATGTAATATTCTTAAAACTACAATATATTCAGAGATGTAAACACTAAAAATAGTCAGATGAATTTACTTCACGTTACCGAAATGAAACTGTTACACTTCAGATTTTATTAATAAACTTCGAATTCAACCAAATCATCCAAACATAGTCTTAATTTAAAAATCCTTCAATTTCAAAAGATTAAAAATAATTTAATTTATTAACAATACCTTCACCCAGAAAATTAAATCCTGGATTTTGGGCATCATATTGACAAGGAATTTTTTTCTTATAAAAATATTTTTTTAACGAAATAATTTACATAATGTAAATAATTTTTAAATTATTTTATTCTTATTTTTTAATTCTAATTTCATTATCACACTGATTCTGCATAATTCTTGTCATGGCAGAATCCTTTTTTGAACTGAAATCAAATCTAAAACCAATTGATCAAGAAGCCAACACCATATAAAAGTAATAGATATCGAGTTCAATGCTGTCTACATCTTTTTATCATAAGATATACTTTATTACTTCTCTGAAACTGCATTTAAGGTTTTACAAAACAATTTCCTTTAACTTCTTATATCTGTGTTAAATGTCGTCTGACTCATGCTCTTCTTTGTTATTCAACATCTATTTTTTAGTTTCAACGTACTCCTATATTGTACATCCTAAAATACTGTTCCGGTTACATTCTAATTATGTTCTTTTACTGTTTTAACATTCTACAATTTCATTTAAAATCGATTTTATTAATATTTGATAACTCCGGTTATTATACGTACGACCATAATTCAAACCAATCGTGAACAGTTAAAGCTTTTAATATGCAATATTTATAATATTCTTTGTTAATCTTCTTTTATGAAATTTGTATGTATTCTATATATTTTAATGAAACTGGTTATATAAAAAAAACATAATATTAATTATAATAATAATAATGACCATTTATTTTATTGATCAAGATATTGGACTAATATGTTTTTGATCTATTTACAAATATGCAAGTCAGATTTTTTACTGACCTTCAATTATTCATTGGTATGAGTTAAAAGAAGTATTTTAATAAAAGAGATTTAATAAAATTCATAAAAGTTATGCTAATAACGATAAAATAAATAATTCGATCGGCTTCTCTAGGAAAAGTTTTATTATTAGCAAATGTCCAACCAATAATTTGAATTTTTACCTTATCATTTTATGTAGAATCTCTAGTACTCGGGAGAGTTCAACTATGTGTATTAGAGGAAAGAACATGACAAGAATTTAGGGATAATAGTACAAACCTGATAAGAAAAAGTTTAACAGTAAGCTATGACATATAACATTTATTTATCACTCTCTCTAAAACCTTTATCTCTCTCTCCACGGACAAATAAACAAAATATCTATATTTAAAATTTTACATTATAGTATGAAAATAGTTATAGTATGAAAATGGTTATAGTATGAAAATAGGTTACAGTCGAAAATCAGAAGAAGAAGTTTATTGCAGTTTTTCAGTGTAAAGTACACATAATTTTTTTGCTGATTATAAATACAGTATACTCACAATTATTTTAATTTTATCAAGTACACATTACATAAAAAAAAAAAAATCAATAAAATATTTTTCAAGATTAGATTTATAATGCTGCTGGGAACGGCGTGGCCAGGCCTAGTATGGCCACTCGGGTGGTTAGAGGCAATGGCACTCCCCTCTCAGGGGTGACTTATGCTGGAACTTTGCAGATCCGGCCTTGGGAGAGCGGGTTGAGTAGAAGGGAAAAACCTCCAAAGAACACCGTTATCCACGATCTTGTATTCAGATCCGTATAAAAGTAACTGCCTTTACTAGGATTTGAACCTTAGAACTCTCGACTTTAGCTATTATGCGATGACCAGTTTATCATAGTACCAACAGTGGATCAAAAACTAATGTCTGTGGTATCTTATTAGGTTTAAAGGTCAAAAAACAATCTCCGATAAAGCACATGAGATCTAACGTCCCTAGAACGAAGAAGGTGATGGGGCGACCGGTATCGTCACAAGGTGGGTTCTTTCCCTACGGAAATCCTGATGTCTGCACAAAAACAAAATCCAAATAGCCGTCATCATATTTTCAATTTTTATGCTTCTTTACACCCTTGCCACTAACTGACAATGTTACGATGTTCCCTCTTCATCTTCATTCTCAGAACGCTTATTGCTATTTAATATTTAAAGATTTATTTTTAAAAATACATGCGAGAAAAAATATTTCAAAAACTTCACATAAATTGATCAAAATATTCAGTTGATACAATCTCAACACTACAACCGTACTAAATGTATTTATTTATATAACGAACACAAAGCATTAAAAAATTCGAGAAACTACTAAAACGATCAAGAAACTAGTGTCGCTTCATCTAATTGTAATTTACAGAGGTTTCTTCAAACAGTAACTAAGTAATTTGCATCAGCTCCGCTAACATCGCGCCCTATAACATGAACTAAAATGGAAATAAACTAATGAAAATTATCTATTCGCCATGTAAGGAAATCGCCGTTCCGCAGAGTGTACAGGCACACATTTTTGGAACCACTGTTCTAGATGATACTAAATAAATGCATGTAGTTTTTATATATGATATATTACTTTTGCTACAATGTTAAGTAAAACAAGGGTAATTTTGGTTATGGATAATTTGTTTGTATCGGACAGGAAATATGTAAGCGATACAAATGATTAAAAATTTCATCACTACTCGTTTTACAGTAGTGATAAAAATTAAAAAAATGTAAACAAATTACTTATAAAAAAATTTTCGTCTTAAGGAAACTAGTCCCCATTAGGAAATACTCACAGACTACTTAGTTAAATAGTAAATGAAAAGTGTAATTTTTTGGGGGCTGGTTAATTATTTCACCTGATAAGTTAAACGTTTGTGCATCACAATATGAAATAGAGATTTGTAGGATATAAAAAAATAACATGCTTAACCGGCATTCGAATCCAGCTGCTTCCGGATAAAAATCCAAGACGCAACCACTTGACAATAGAGATCGGTAACTTACTTCCTCCTCCTATTAAGTGGCTACTAAAGATAATTTAGATGGACGTATATAAACTCTACATTCTGCGATAATGGTGGATAATTCCCTCAGTAAACTAGATTAATAATAATAATATTCGAATGTCCCCGTGGAAAAAAATATTAGTTCTTGTATATTTCAACTACAATGTACGAAACAGTCAAGAAATAAATTGGAAAACAAAAAAAAACTTTAATTGAATATTAAAATAAAATAAAAAAGCGGCTGAATCAAATAACCTTCCACTTCCAAAGACTCGTCTGAAGAAAACCCACGTGCTCTAGTTGAATAAAATTTCCAGCAACGATTTTGGTGTTGCATGACCGAAAACCTAATTTCGATAAATAGGTCCTTTCATAATAGAAAAATATGTACGAAGAAGAATTATCTGGAATTTTCAAACAATAAATTTTGATAGTAGTATAAAATTTCTGGTTGATGAAACGAAATATAATATTTTATTTGACACGTTATTTATTTTATCTCTCATTTTATCAACTTGATGAACCACCAACACATTTTACGAATGAAGTAACACGTTTTAGATGAAAAATTTGCTGGTAAATGAATTGGGCGTAGAGGACCGGTAAACTGGTCATCTGGATAACCGAATTTTACTTCCTTAGATAACTGTTTATGGGGTTGAATGAAATACGAGGTATAAGCAAATAGTAGACACACGTGACGAACTGATCGCTCACATTCTCAATGCTGCCACCTTCATCGAGGAACGCAAAATATCAGCGAAAGAAATATAAGGAAATAAATTGAAAAGTGCATCGATGTCAACGGTGGAATTTTTGAACATTTATTGTAAATTAATTTAGTATAAAACACAATAAATATTTTTTTTTTAAAGAAAATTAAAAGTATTCTAATTTTTACAAAAGTCATTTTTTTTAGAAAAGCCGAGACACTACCACTCGCGCCAAGAAGCCGGCAAAAGCTTTTCAAACGTCTTTCTTTTTTCTGTTTACCCTCCGGAACTACCGTAACGTATTTCTTCAGAGGATGAATGAGGATGATTTGTATGAATTTGAATGAAGTAGTCTAAATTTTCAAAAATCTAAATTTATTGTACTAAAAACAGCTCGTTTTAATTTTTTTTTTTAATTCATAACATTTTTTTCTTATGTTTTGTGTTCTGTTTGTTTTTAATAATAGAAATTTTTTCATAGACTTCATTACATCAATTTTCTCAGAACTAAATTCTCTACAAGCCTTAAAAATTTCAGTATAACTTCATTTCACAGGGCGAAAATTTTTGCTAGCCGTAATTCGATAAGAAATAGATTTCGGACATATGTTTGTATGATCTTTTATTCTTATTTCAAGTTCTAGAATCAGTTACCAAACTATTTTCCTTTCTTCCTGAATCATTCTATAGAATAGAATTTAATTTGTTTTGCCATCGTTATTATCAGGTTTGTATCAGAAATGTTAAAACATTTGAATGGCAAGGATTATAATTTTTCAGTACTGTTTAAAAACCAGTTTATAGATTCCTAATTTTATTTTAGAGGCAATTTAATTATTCTATCAATGCGTTTTACTACCCTCCATTCTATTAGAAAAATGTAATTATGATTACTTAATAAGATATATTTCAATAAGATGTGAATTTATATTCGATTAATATTATTATTAATCATATTAACCGGATTATTGTTGTTTATAATTTATTTAAATACATTTTATTAAAATTGATTAGTAATATTCTCAGTAATAGTAAATCACGTTACTTATATTTATATTTGAAATATATTCAGGATATTTTCACGATATTATTTTATATATAGTCACGATATTTATATTTTAAATTAAGAAAATATATATAAATACGAGTACATATATATATTAATATGAACTCCTACATAATGTTGTTTTTTAAAATCAATTTCAAATGATCATTTACAAAGTATTTTCATGGTTATAGTGAAGTTATATTTTATTCCAATATTTTTACGAAGATAATAGTAGTGTTATCAATATATCAAAATACCAATAAAATAAACAAAAACAATATTTATAGGAATAATATTATATTGATGAGAGCATATCAGGGTGATTCTCATTTTTAACTAGGAAGGAATATATTTTAACTTATTTTGTTCATTTTATAAATTACAGTGCGCTTCAGCAATTTACTACCTTGAAAAATTAGCTTATTTATCAGTGTTATACAAGTATTCTCTGAAACGTGCTATACAGCATTCACGTTATTATTAATATTGTTAATTAATTACAATTCTAATTAAGTATCAATATTCCCTATACGTTATTTCCGTATGAAAAATTCATAAAATTTTAATTATTTAATAAAATTAGTCAATTTTTTGAAAAATTTAAAATTTTTAAATATTTATTTATAATTTCAGGAAATCGTAATTAATTATTCAGTTAAATTGATTTGCATTCGAATCAATTTGCACTTTGTTATAAAATGTCCGTTTATAAAATTATCTAACTTTTATAAATCCAATTTATTTATAATATATTTACATTATATGTAATTATATTTAGCATTTATAATTATTAGGTTTGCGTAACACTTTGCTTTATTTTAGGTTTTGCTGTGTTTATAGTCGTTTAGAAATAATGTTAAGTAAAATTTATTACATTAAATTCAGTCATTAATTATTATTGATTATTGATAGAATAATATTTATAAACCGTTTTTAATACATCTAATAATTTATAAATAACATTTATCTTTCTTCATTATATCTTGAAATATATAGAAATATATATTTTAAAATTATTACGTCAATTTTTCAAAATTTAAATGATTTATTTAGTAAAAGGGATTATCAAGTACGGAGTACTTGATAATAGATAACGATTAAAAAATAACAATATTTGCAAAATAGCCCCCCACCAACAAAAAGAATGTTCTAAACTAGTGGCTAAGTAGGCATACTGCGTCAATACTACTCCATCACCACAAGGAGCGCTAGTATTGCAATCCGCCATCTTCAGATTTCCCATTTTTCCTGTGAGAAATCCCCTTTTTATCTTAGGCTGGGAAATTTTAAATTCCACAAGGTTACCAACAAATTATTTATGCACTTAAATATTAATTTAATTTAGTTAATATTTCAAAGGTTGGTAGCACTGACGCTATGTTGTCTGCTATGTTGTGACGTCACAATTGAGCGGTAAAATTAAATAAATGTATAATATTAGAAGTATAAAAAGTAATTCGATCGGCCAGTTGACTCGGTATTCGTGCGTTAAGCCTCGCGGCTACACTAGCTGCTGATCTACAAGCGAAATTTGCTCTAAGTAAATTGTGAAATTAAAGTAATTTAGTTAGTGTCGAGCGACGCCGCTAGTATCGCCACATCCGCGCAAATGAAATACGGTATGCGGGTGTTACAATTAGAATCATTGAATTAAATATACGAAAAAAAATTATATTAAAATCTTATGATAAATATTTTAAATTAATTTTGTGTTTATGTTTGTATAAGCCGTGCATCAGAAACAACCCACAGTTGTAGGAATTTCCTGGAATGCGGCTTTAGCCGCGTGTCGGAAAGTTGTACAACTGAGTTATCAGGTTTTTCTAATGAGAATTAAATACTTTGTGACCTACAGTTGCATATTGCGTTTTCTCTTTCACAGACGCCAAATTAGCATGTAAAAAGTGTATTATTTACACATTACTTTTAGCAATTAAACATGTTTAAAACTATGTAATATACTGCTTTTAGAGCTACTGTAGAGTCAAAATATTAAGTGTAGCTGGATAAGAATACAATTTTTATGAAATTGAATTTAAAAAATACGTGCCGGCCCTACCTTGGATCTATTAAAAAATAAGAATTATCTATTCTTTAGGAATAATATATATGTTGATATATATATATATATATATATATATATATAATATTAATGTGTGTATATATATATATATATATATATATATATCAATTTGTCAAGCATGTGTCGGATAATAATTAGTTATTTATAGTTATAAGCTACCAGATGATACGGTTTTTTTAACCATATTAAAAAATTTAATTAATTGTGGGTTCTATCTTACTTTATATGTGTATCTTGTAGCTTATAACTATAAATAATTAATCTATATATATATATATATATATATATATATATAATTCTGATTTAATTGTTAATGTGTATAGCAGTAGAAAGGAAGTAGCTTTAGTATATTACAGTGAAAAACCAACAAAGCAAGTTATAAATCTACATTACCAGAGACCAATACGATTGACAGAGTGAGGAAACAGAAGTGCTTCTGGTGAATATAAATCAATGCTAAATACAGTTCACTGGTGCTCAATAGCATTTACTCATGTGATACTAGTTCAAGCATTTTATTATAGTTTACAAAATTTTAACATTTTGATGATAAACCATTAATAACCGCTTAAAGGTTAGAAATATCTTTGACAGTTTTGTAATGAGATAGGGAGACACGCCAAATTTACTGACATTTAAATCAATCATTAAACAGATAATTATCTTAATGCTGTCAAAATTTGACAGCGACTACTGTATAATAAGTTATAGAAACTTTGCAAAATTTCTATGCCACTATTATAGAAGCATGTTATTTGCAAAGGCCAAAGTTATATTATAAGACTTATATATATATATATATATATATATTTCTCTCATGTAAACAAAACTATTCTACGTGTATTCTGTCATATGTCAATTAAAAAGTTTCAATTTCTTTAAATTAGAAGCTATTTCTTTTAATTTTTACCAATTTTTTACGTGATTGTGATCTATCTTTTTTTTAATAATTTATGATTTGGTGTTTTTATTGAAATAAATCTAAAATAAACCAAAAATAATTAATTGAATTTGCTATTTAATGATTAAAAACATATGATTTAAGCCATAAAAAAAATTCCCTCCTAATTTTACCTTTCTGTTCTTGAAGTGAAAACGTTTTTTGGACACAAAAGTGGTCCACTTTTGTAATAGACTTTTTCATGGAATAAAAAGTAGCTCACTAGTAATCAAAAATCGTCACGAGAAGCTAAGCATATAGTTTAGCGTCTCCTACATACAGTGGTTTTTCACTGTATATAGGAGAGAATGACATGGAGCGAGAATTTATACATATATGCGTAGAATGTGAGCGGAGCAAAAACATCGATGATCCTTCGGTGTACATTCCCAGTACACTTTTCTTTCATTCTCTCTCTCCCTTTCTACATACTTACGCATATGCGCATATACGTTTACATCAATATACAGTAAAGAAAGACGTAGATTCTACCTCTGTTTCTTTCTCCCGCCCTTTTTCTATCTTTCGGTATACCAGTACGCATATGCGTATTATACAGAATGTCATCCAGAAAACTGTAATACTGTAAAACTGTATTCTGTAATGTATAAACGATACGTATAGTTTAATACAGCATAGAAAGACTGTGGGAGTTATCCGGAGCACGTTGCTTTGTTGATATGGTTGTGTATATCCATACGTATGTTTGTTAAGTTGTTTATATAAAATTAATTTTGAAACAATTTAATTTTTATTATTAAATTATATAATTAACCATTACAATATATTATAAATAGATTTCTTAAGTAGTCTATTAAGTCCTTTTAAATGAATAATCACATACATTAGAATCAACAATAGAATCAAATATAATTATTAACCAGTGATTGGTACTCATTGTTTTAATTTTCACTTCTGTTGGCCAGTCCCGCGACTGGCTATTTTTTTAATACATTTAAAAAAATACTCATTATTATTATTGTGATGAATTAATTATTAATCATTTTTATGCAATTCAGTTCTAATGTAACTAATAAAAATAAAAATTGATTAAAACTAATAAAATTGAATTTGTTTGTATCGATATTTTTCAATATGATAACTCTTTTACGGTTATTATTATTATTATTATATAGTATTCTTTCGTAATGTAGCTTCTTTTAAGGAAATTCTTTAAGGTAACGTAGAATAATTGAAAATTTCACAATTTTTTTTAATTTGTTCCGATTTACTAATGGACAACATCTCCAGTTATTGGTCCATCACACTCTTTTTTTCACTCCCAGAAATTCAAATTCCTGTTAATATTCCGTATTTCTTTTTATAAGAGATAAATAAAATTGTATTGTTACATTTTTAATTTTCTTAATAATATGTTATTTTATGAATTATACGTTAAAAAAAAAGAATCAAATTTCTTTATTTTTTATGAAATTCCACAAATTATTTACACGTTATCGTACTAGTTCTAAAGTTTAAGTGATAGAAAAAATATATAAAAAATAATGGTGGGATTGATCCCTAAAGTATCACAATAACTACGTATTGTTCCATAATTTTCCTTATCGAATCGTGATTTTGAATATTAATATTAATTTGCTGTTCGTGACAGATGTAGATAGTCATTCTGCCACATACAATAGCTTATAACTTATTTTATTTAGTATATTTTTTTAAATATAAGTAATGTGATAGTTTTGTTATACCTTCATTTTGAAAGGATTTATGAGACAAATGTATGATTATTATCATTTCTGCTTATTTTCAATAATTAAATATATATCCCAAGTGGTATATGCCTCTAGCGTTCACCGCCAACACTTTTTTTAGACAATAAAATAACGATTTAAGATTCTGGTTACGTTGAACTTAAAATATTTATGTGATCCTGCATATTGTTCACCATATAATAGAAGGTACTGTTTGTTATTAACTTTGTATAAACTATTAATACTATAATAGTGAATGCTCTTTTGAAAAGAGAGATTGATTGTTTACATTGGTAATAAAGGGTATACTCTTCAACGAACTGAAAGACCTAAAATTAAACATTTAAAACGATTGCTTTATATTTTAAATTCTTAGAACAAATGAATACGAGTGTTCATATTTCTTAACGTTGGAATCACATTTTTTAAATTTTTTATGAACTATAATGATTGGGCAAAATGTTTTTACATGCGGGTACACTTTTTCAATAAAGACTACGAGAAATTTTGAGAAACACTATGTAAATGTCTAATATTTAAATCAAATACCTCTTTAAGACTCTTTTATATTGAAGGTAAATATGTGACAAAATACAGTACAGAAAAAAAATTCTATATAACGTTTTTATTTATTGAAAATAAGACAATAAGCCAATACGGATAATTAACCTTATGGCTACGTCTGGTAGGCATGTCTTACCAGTAAACACCAGTAAGAAGGTGTTCAGAAGAATCGTAATAGCTCGAGACACAAGTATGCTAGCGAGCTGATTTTTATACTGAATGAGAGAGAAAATTCTATATTTCATAACACATTCAAAAATACTGCCGATAAGTTTTTTGATAAGTTACTTATACGACAGTT
>JAAAKQ030258921.1:0-10793 GCA_010016005.3 Zanna intricata | reverse complement strand
ATATATATATATATATATTGTGATTCCTGGGTCATAATGGGCAAAAATGCAACAAAATCCACACCCCATTTTTTGACTGATTACCATTTCTTGCTTGCAGCATAGTTCAGGTGCTATGATACCAGGAAAGTAATGTAAAGTTTATAATCATTTTAGAAAAGGCTTTGGTATTTTTCAAAAAGTAGTTGTACGCAATGTGAAAAAGAAAAGCCTTTGAAGTACGACTTCGGATCCTTTTATCTAATATTTTATTTCAACAATTAAGTTTAAATGAACTAAAGTAAATAGTAATATAGTTTAATGTAGTAATATAGTTGAGTTTATGTTTAAATTTAAATGAATTCCTATAAAAAAAAAATTAGTTCCCCTTCAGTGCAATAAATATCTTTGAAAATTTCAAATAATTTCTAAACAAAAAAAAAAAATCATTAATCCTGACTTTTCTGATTTCATTTTGTAATTTTATTTTATTTTTGTAAACTCTATCTAGCTGGTTGATAAATTTAATTATTTTAGATACTGGATGAAGAAAAACGTATGGATATCAAATTTTTAGTTAATATTTCAACTTTACTAAAAAATAATTTCATTTTAACGTTTTGTACATTTTCGTAAAACAGGTTTTTTTTCTTTAATGATGTGTGAATATATTGATTTGGAACAAAAGATATTTTTAGTTATATGAATACAAAAATATCAGTTTAAGTAAATATTTTATATAAAATAAAAAGAGTTTGTCCTTGTTAAAACAAAATCACTAATAAAATTATGAATTATAAATAGATTAGTAAATTTTTTTCTATTTAGCTTTGATTAATTAAATCAGTTAATATTAATGAATTAACTATATTATTCATGAACATAATCTAGGTAATTAATGATAAAATATTATATTAACTGTAAGTAATGAAACGTTTAATAAAACTAGAAAATAATAGTATCAAATTTTTAATTGAATTATATATTAAAACCAGAACTGCTGTTAGAGAAGATAGTAGATAATCTAAGCTCCCCACCCTAGAAGTAATAGCCCATTATTTATACAATCCCCACTTTATCTGTGCACTTTCCTTAGGCTATTCTAAATGTGAGCGGAAAAGCAGTTCTCTTTTAACTTTCATGACAAGATTCTGCGAGAAAGATTGAGTAGATATTAAGTCTAACGGTGTGTGAGACAAAGATAGAAAAATAAGAGAGTATGAAAATAAAGAAACAGATAACAGAAGATAGGAAAAAGACGCACGCAGATGTAAGTATTAAAAACTTTATAACGCTAATACATTTTTAAAAAGAAAAAATATTTATTTATTAGGTTTTTTTTTTATTTATATTGATTAATTAAAAATATTGTTAATATAGAAAACAGATCTTTTAGGTTAATGAATAAAGAATTTTGTTTTTAACAAAAGGTCTGTTATAAGGAGCAAATTATGAAAATTTTTACATATCTTTCTCTACAGTTTGGAAGTAGTTTAAATAGATCTTGTTTTTTTTTTTGTGGATCATTATAGATTTAACGGTAATAGTAAAGTATCATTTGAAAAAAAATATAATAAAACAATGGTAATGAAGTGTGAAGAAAGATAAAGGTGATTTAAATATTAAATTATGAAAATATATCATAAGTTAAAGAACTTTTAAATTTAAGAAATAGAATCAAAAGAGACTGATAAAAATAAAAAAAAAAGTATTTATATGGAAGATAATAATTCAAGAAAAAAGAGCATTAATCTAATGTGTGTGATATTAAGACCTAAGAATATAAATAAATTTTAATAAGCTGAATTTTAAAAATAATATAAAAAATATAATAAAAATCTCAATATCTTAGTAAATTTAAATATTTGTTTAAAAAGATGAAGACCAGATTTTCTGGTTTCTAATGACGAATAGATTGTCTATCCTACTCTGCCAATTAAATTTTTTTAAATATTGAAAATAATTCAATATATACCTCGAAATTTTTAATTTAAGTAATAACTTGTTTTATATATATATATGTTTTATATATATGAGAACTTTCACTTATTCTACTACTGAAAATAATGGAAAAAGTTTATATAAACATATGTCCTAAAATGTTTCGTTTGCGAAATACGGCTAGTAAAAAATTTCGTTTGGATTTCAGCTATATAAATGTAAATTAAATCAATCAAAGCAACAAAATAATGTAAAAAATTTATTTGTCCAAGATACTTATTTGTATTTTAGAGTATGCAGTCTCGCCGTTGGATGTTACATGTTTCCCTATCACACTTAGGCAGGAATCGGATTTGTGCCAATCTAAGGTTAACAATTAATGAAATAGGGTTGCAAATTACATCTAACCTAACAGAGGTCTTCAGTAATACGATAATCCAAATCTAATTTAAAGTAATTTTGTACCTTTAACTGGATTTAATCCTTAGTTTTGCAGCATTGTAGATCACCTAATTACTCATGATGTAAACCAAATATACATGTTGATTAATGCATTACATAAAATTATTTTTAAAATGTAAATGTTTGCTCGTAATCGAACTAAGGACAGTTAATTTTAGTTCAAAATTTCAAATATCCTTAAACATTTAATAATAAATCCAATTTTTTTAGATATTTAAAAAAATTCTATTCTCCGATTTTGTTGAAGAAATAATTTTAAATTCGTAAATATATTTTAGCAAGATTTTTGGAAGGATATTATTTTTTAAATAATACAGAATATATTTTTACAAATAATACATTGAATTTATCCAAAATTTTTATCAGAAATATTAAATAAAATTATTTTAGATATGCAAGTTGGGAGGTAACCAACAAATTGGGGTAAAAAAAAACCTGATTTTTATGTTGCATTTTAACAGGTTTTAAATTTGTTTTATTATTTTGTTTTTTTAACAGCTTTTGTATGTTGTGTTTTATGACGTACAATAACTTTGTTAAATATAAGTAATAAACACATAACAAATTTAAACAAAACTGGTAGAGAATTTAATTTTGAACAAATTGATGAAATATTTTAGTTTCAGTTTTTAACTAAATTTTTTCAGTATGTAAAATATTAAATTTTTTAAATGATATATATTGTTAAATAAAACTACTACTACAAAAAATATTATTCTGTTCAAAATTTTGTTTTTAATATTAAAAATTTAATAATAATAATTTTATTATTATTTCTTTAGTTTATCATTTTAAAACATTATCCAATTTCTTTACTTAAGTTATGAATTATTATAGTCATAAATCGGCTACATGTACTTCCAATATTTAGTTATTTGCAAGGAATATTTTTATCTGGTTTAGAAAAATAGAAACATTGTCTTTAAAAAGTTATTACCTACTTGTACTGAGTAAGGGTTTTTTAAAAAACTGAAAAAAAAATTAATAAAAATTATGCGCATTTCTTAAAAAATATAGTTTTTATTTTTGATTTTTTTTTTTTTACTGTAAAAAAATTGTTTTGTCAAAATCATTTCACTTTTGTATTTTCAATTAAATCTTCTTGTTTAAAATTTAGAAAAAAACTTTTAACGGAAGCAAAGACACCACAACATGGTATATATGTAAAAAAATAAAAATAAAAATGTTATCTTCATATACCTCAAAATATTATGGTATTTTTATAAATAAGAGAAATGAAGCAATTCCTTAGTTTTTTTTCAGTTTTTTATACGAGATTATTTGTTAATCCAAAAAAATTGAAGTTTATCTTTATTAAAAAATCTACTGTTAGGTTTTACATTCATCGTTAGCAACAAACCAAAAAAAAAAAAAAACAATTAAAAATCATAAAATAAAATAATATTTTAGAATTCTAAAAAAATAAAGTAAAAATAGATCTTTTAAGGTATTATGAATAGCTGATCACGGAAAATTTAAATTTGTTTTTTAAATTTCTATCAATAAGATAGATTATCACTAATTATAAGGTTATCAATTATAGGTTGATGTGTCGATTTGTAATAAATTTTGTAGACCATAACTAAAAATTACAACCAGGACTTTCAGTTTTTACAATCTACTTTATGTAGCATTGAGGTGATCAACTCATTATTTTTTACTCGAAAAAAAATGTTAAAATATAAATATAATTTTTCAAAACATTAAATTACAACGTGTATGCTAATAATAATTTAACTTACATGTTTTATTTTGATAAAAATATAATTAAAATTTATGTATTTAAATGAAATGCAGAAGCATTTCAACCAAAAAAAAATCCAAAAAGAACATAAAAAACTAAAACTAAAATTCAAAACCATCATGCGGCAGGGAAAGATCGTGTGACAATCTTTACAAATATGGTTACATGGCGATCTTGAGACAACTCAGGTCGCCACATCACCCCTTAGCCCTGATGGGCTTACCGGAGGTTGTCTTTAGACGTTAACTTGATAAAAAAACTCAGTTATCAATTTGGCCTCTGTCAGGATGCCACCGATGCAAAATTCTCAACAGGCATTTCCATCAGTGACAATTTACTATCACCTTCATATGGCTTCTTCCACCCACAACCACCTACCGTAACTTACAAATTAATCAAGTATCAAATTAATCGACTCGCTAAAGCGCGATTTTCGCTCTCCAAACGCATCAGTCTTATCGTTTTAGAAGAGATAATGAAACTTTACTAACTTTTTCCCGTTTCAACGAAATCTTCATCTACAATAGCCGTTATATGGTATATTATAATTCTTAATGGTAGCTTAAATTTGTTCTCTAATATGCATAAATTAATGAAGGAATATGAAGTCCAGTATACAAAAAATTCCAAGAAAACTTCCTTAAGAAGTGCTTTTGATATAATCTAAAACCAATATCATATTATTATACGATAAAAACTTAATGTAATCCATTAAAGAACTAATAAATAATATATATTTTACGGTTACAGGTCATCAGTTTATTTCTGGCAGTACACAATAAAGAAGAAATACGAACTGTTAAATGGTGGTTGTCTAGTTGATACAAAACGCCATGAGAAATTCATGAGTTAACGTGATGTACTCCAAAAATAAACAGTAAAAGAAATTTTTATTTTTAAATAGCCAAAGTTTATTTCAAATCAATAAAAAACAGTCGATTCAAATTTTAATAAACAATTTTAGATAAAACCGGATGCAAATCAATTCTATGCCTTAAGTTAAAATATTTTTACCTAATGTAAATTTTTTAAGTTAAAAATATATATTTAACATTTTTTTCTTTATTATTTAATATTTTCTAATGTCCTATGTTGCAATATGCTCAATAAGCAACTTTCCCACGGACCAAAGAGACGAGGATGATAATAAAATGAAGTGTAGTCTTGTGGAGACTCAGACTGAACATCCCTGAGAAGTGCGGTTAGTCGAACCTCAACCACCAAAGTACACCCGAATACCAGACCAGTGTCTAGTATTCAAATCGGTATAAAAGCGACTAACGTTTACTCGTAATGTTAGAACCTTAACTTTAGAATATTACCAGTTAAAAAACTGATCTGCGACAAACAGCCCCAGCTGGTCTAGTATAGATTTGTAACACAAAACTACAAGTTTCGATGTACTGCAACTCTCTTTATAAACTTCTACACGAAAATAATTTTGTTCTTATTTTGAATGGAGGTTTTAATTCTAAGAAAATGATTTTTATTTGTTGAGGAGACCATTCAGAAAATTGTTTAAAACATAAATAATAAAAATTACTTCAATTTGTTAGGATAATTTTTAAAAAATTCACAATTCATAATCATCCTCTAGTGGAAAGATCCTTTCTTAAGTGGAAAGTGGTCTTAAGTTGTCCGTTGTTAGTGGAAAGTGTCCTTTCTTAGGACACATTTAAAAAAAAAACTTTAGTTAGTTTTAAAAATCATTCATTTTGGTAACATCATGAAAGCTGATTAATAGATTTAATTTTATAATAATGTATACTGATCTCAAAATAAATAATTAGGTTGTTGATGTTCCGTTCCTAGTTAAAGCCAGCTAGCGCTGCGTGCTCTAGTTTGCGTTGTTATCTGGCCTGTAAGTTATGCTTATGCCATTCTAGTAATGAATCCCGTCGGGCACGGTCATGTTATGTTACGTTGCTGGGTTAAGTTATGTCATATTGTTGTACTTAATTAAAAGTGTTAATAAACGTTATGTTATTCAAAAGAATATTATTTCGTTATTTCATCCGCTAAAATACAGTCCATCCTAGCTCTAAAGATTTAACATACGTCGTGTTTTGGTCCTCCGAGCCTAGATATCGGTAACAATGATATACTGCTATATTAACAATGGTCGAATTTCGTAGTTATACAATATTCAGTTTGGAATGCGAAAGTGTGTAGTCGAACCTTACTTGGGCTCTGCTACTGAGTATCTGTTTCCAAACTGTTTATTGTTTTGTTCGGGTGTGATGTTTTGCTGTTTATTGTTGAAAATCATTATTTTTGTTTCGTTATTTATAGATTTTTTGCTGAAAATGGTGAATAAAAAACAGTAGCCTAGAGTTTGTTTACGTTTGCGTTGTGAAGTAAACAACTCTTGTTGCTAGGTGATAGTTTGTAATAATAACCAGCCATTGCTATTTATTTTTTCAGACTGTTTTTTCTCTTCTAGACCAGGCGATTTTATCAACGGTTTTCCCAATCCCGATGGATACACAAGGCGACCATATCTTGAGTTAATGATGGTTGTGCCATATCATTAACTCAAGATATGGTCGCTCAGTTGTTTGATATTATTCCTGGGATGGAAGTTTACAGTTTTACAAGTGACGGTCGTACCTTTAACATCAGGAAAGTTTTAGTTCAATACAGTACTCCACAAGCTGCAGCAAATGCAAGGGAAAACTTCCAAGGATTAGAATATGCAGCTGGTCATCGAATAAGTATTAAACGTGATTTGGATTACGGTCCAACATTGTATTCTGGTTAGAAACCAGATCTATATCCCAATGTAACGAATATAGGTAACGTTTTCCGGCCAGGTTTCAAAAATGATACAATGTCTGATATATCCAGCATTACAGTAGGATCGAACGGTATTGCAGCATTGACTAAAGCTTTAGCGGAAGCGACCCAGGTGATTCAAAAAGCGGGATTATTACCAAATTCAGCTAATCTTTGTAGAGAGCTTGATATATCAGATCCAACTTATTGTTCTGCAAAATTTCCAGTTCCTCAGCCTTTGTCACCTGCAGATGCCAAATGCGCTGAAAGATTATTTATCGTCTGTTTGCCAAAATCTCCAATTCATGCGCTGTGGGATGTATTCGGTAGGTTTGGTAACCTGATAGAAGTTTACCTTCTCAGTAAAAACTGTGCTATGTTTTTGACGCTAATAAAGAGTCTGCAGACAAGGCAGTTGAATTTTTTCATGGATAGTAGATATGTCGAAGTAGAGTAAAGGTTATGTTAGCTGAGCCGAAAAAAGGAGATGGAGGAAGAAAACGATTGCGTTCAGAGATTTAGACAACTAGAACAAAAATCGTTATTTTAGAAAGAAATCTTAACCCTTTGCGCCCTGGAAAAATTTTATTAATCTTTCCCTCAGCTCTTTTAGCCTGCAATGCAGAACGTCACCATATTGCACAAAGCTCCGATTAATTATTATGTCGGCTACCCTCACAGCTCACTTGGCCTTCACAGCACGTCAAAATCTTTAGGCTGGAATGCTCTCTTGTTCACAACTAAATAAGAACTTTGATTTTTAAATAACCATATACAAATTGTAGTGAAATTATTAAAATATATATATATATATATATATATATATATATTGAGCAAAATATATATTAAAATATATATATAGACACGCATAAAAACCCTGTAATAAAACAAATATTTGTACATTCCATCATTGAAAATACAAATTTTATTTAGTACTTTTAGTATTGTTTTATTTTTAGTATTTTTTTTGTAAAAAAATAAAGGTCTGAAATTTAGGTATGCTTCGATCTGAATTAATAAGGTGGGTAACGCTTCGTAATTTAAAACAGAATTTACCATGACTCTACATATCATGCTCTTGACAGCGGCTTCCCACAAACCACCCCAACTAGAAGAGTATGGGGGAGTGAAAGACCATTTTATGCTGTTTGAGGTACAGAAAGATTTAATTCTAGAATTAGCATTATCAGTTTTAAGAAAGTCGTACATCTCCTTAAGGTAACGATTTGCACCACAATTTTTTTGCATTATCAGAAAAAATTTGAGAAGCTAATCCTCGGTGTCCAACAAATCTTCTAAGAGCAGCCATAAAACTTTCTGTTGATAAATCGGTTACAAAGTCGAAGTGAACCGCCTTGGTGCTGAGGTATACAAACAATGCAATGTAAGCTTTAATTGCAGCTGGATTGGTAGATAGAGTACGCCGCCCACCATGACGATTAAGTATCGGACCCGCATAGTCAATTCCAGTTGATTGAAATGGTTTGGAGATTGTAACTCTTTCCTTGGGTAGTTGTCCAAGTAATTGACTCGTGAGGCTGAGCTCTAAAACTGAAAACATATCAGACACTTAAGAATGACAGAACGAATTACAACTTTAGCTTTGACAATCCAAAAATCTTTGTCTAAGCGAAGAGTGAATCAATTGCAATCCTCCGTGCAACAATCTTGAATGTTCGTGTGAAATAATTAATCGAGAAAGATGACTTTGAGGACTTAAAACTACAGGATTTTTAGCATTTGAAGGTAAATTTTAAAAATTTAAACTATCTCCAACTCGAATAACGCCATTTTTATCTAAAAAAAAAGATTTAAAGAAACTAACTTGCTTTTATTAAATACGGTCTTATCTTTTAAATCGCTTAATTCCTTAACAAAAAATAATTTTCGAGTTTGACAAATAAAAATTTCTAACGTGGAATTGATTTCTTCAGGTGAAAGATACGATGAAATACGATTATTTTTATTTCTTACATTATAAATAATACAACAATTCGAAAATACATGTAATGCTCGTAGAAACGACGAAAATGGTTTTTAAAGTTCTTCGATTTCTGTTGTTTTAAGAGAAGTTGAAAACACATTGGTTTTGCTTGGCTTCTCTTCCTTGAGTGAATCTGGCGGAATCATCGAAACAACAAGCGCATTGGATGGCCAAGAGCTCTCATCTTGCTTAAGAAATGATGAACCATTCCACCAAAGTTGTTACGAAGATAGTAAAGCTGGCGTACAACCACGAGACAAGACGTCTGCAGGGTTATCCATCGAAGGAACATACGCCATCCTTACTTAATTCTTGTATTTCACAAACTCTATTTGCGACAAATGCCATCCATCTATTAGGAACCGAAGATAACCAGTAAAGTACTACTTTAGAATCCAACCAAAAATTGATTGAATTAAATCTTATACCTAAAACACATTTAACCTTTTTAAACAGAGATAATAGGAGAGTCGCGTTCAACTCAAGCCTAGGAATAGAAATTTGTTTTATTGGCGCAACTCTAGATTTTGAACACAGCAAATGAATTTCTACGCGTTCATTACTGTCAACGGATCTGATGTAGAGATGAGCACCGTATGCACTGCTACTTGCATCGCAAAATCCATGCAATTGATAGTTGTTAGTAAAACTACTTATTTTAATTAGTCGAGGAATCCTAAAATTACTTGATGCTTTAAGCTGAGAATACATAAAATTCCATTCTTCAGCTAGCAGAGCAGGAAGCTCTTCATCCCACTGAAGGTTTGCGCACCACAACTCTTGGATGAACACCTTGAAAGGAACAATCGTAGGAGCAACTAGACCCAAAGGATGGAACAACGAAGAAATAATAGATAAAACAGTATGCTTAGTACAAGAAGTGAGCTTATCGGTTTGTTTGATTTGATAAATGAATTCATCTTCTTGAGGATCCCACGATAATTCAAGCGTTTTGATATTTTCTTCCTTATCCAGCTTGATATATGAATCGAAATCCTTGAACATACCAGGAACATTTGAATGACACTTATGCAGCGAAAGTCTGTATTTGTTGAATAATAGCAAAATATTATTGTATAATTCCTTTAAATGGTCAATGTTGTCACAACCAGTGAGCAAATCATCGACATAAAAATCATGCTTGATTGATTGACATGCTTCAGGGAAGGAGGCTTCATTTTGATTAGAAATTTGACCAACCAAACATCTTGTAGCTAGAAAACATGAAGGAGCTAAACCATAAGTAACTGTTTGTAGATTATATGGAATGTTAGATGAACTATTATCATCATACCAGAAAATTCTTTGTAATGGTAAGTCTTGAGGATTAATGTGAATTACGATACATTTTCGGAATATCTCCCGACAAAACTTAAGAATGAGTTCTGAAACGAATTATAATTGAAAATAAATCCCGTTCCCGTTGAACTACTGGATCCGTAGCAAGAATACAATTAAAAGAACGGCCATTAGATGTTTTCGCGCTACCGTCGAATACTACTCTGGTTTTAGTACTGGTGGAAGATTCTCGAAATACTGCGTAGTGGGGCAAATAAAAGGTTTCAGACGAAGTTTTACACTGATATGAAATTACTTGTTGCATGTGATCTAACTCCTGATATTCTTTCATAAAATGGAAGTAATCCTCTTTCAATTTAGCATTACTCTGAAATCTACGTTCTAATAAATTGAAACGATACCTTGCATTCTCATAGGAGTCTCCTAAGGTACAATTCTCTTTACGAGGGAGAGATACAACAAATCTGCCTTGATCATCACGAAAGGTATTCTCTACGAAATGTTTTTCGCAGAAAGATTCTTCTTTAGTAGGTAAACGATCTTCTACTTCCTCAGATTTCCAAAATGATTCTATTTGAGAGGAAAGTTGTTCATTGCTAACAAAAAGTG
>JAAAKQ030258910.1:571-10793 GCA_010016005.3 Zanna intricata | reverse complement strand
ACACATCATCCTCATTCATCCTCTGAAGTAATACCTTACGGTAGTTCCGGAGGCTAAACAGATAAAGAGAGATGTTTTGTTTTACATAACCTGGCTAATTTTCCAATGATTAAATTTTAATAATTGACTTAATTTTAATTTTGTTCGTGGGTAGTTTATTTTTTTTACTGTACTTCATTATAAACTTTTCTTTATTTCATCTGATTTATTATTTTTTTATTATTTATTAATTTAGTTGTTTCTATATTAATATATTTTTTTAACTAAAAAATTTTAGTAAGTTTCTGAGTTTGTCATATAAGTTTAGTTATTTGTGGTTTGTTTATTATATAAAATTTAGGATTTGGCATTCTCTTATACGTTGTCTTTCGATAAACGCTACTACGTCTGCGTACAGTTAATTAAGCATTGTTTTAAATGTTCAAGTCAGTTGTGAATTCTGCCGATTGTGAAATTATGGCAATTATTCGATTTATTATATTTCGCGAAAAATTTCAAACCACTTGATATCCATCATAAAATTAGTGAATTTTACGGTGAATGCCATCTGATGGAATATTTAGAAAGTGGCTGCTTCAGCTCATTGCGCTATTAAGCATGACGAGCATAGAAATGGGCATCCTTCCGTTATGAATAACAATTGTCTCCACAATTATTTGTATCTAATTATATTAAGTGATCTTGTTTTTTTTTATCCAGGTTATCTGTAATTATAAATAATGAAAACGTTTTTTAAATTTTCATATTAATATGTCTTTCTGTTTAGCCTCAAGAACTACCGTAAGGTATTACTTCAGAGGGTGAATGAGGATGATGTGTATGAATGTAAACAAAGTGTAGTGTTGTACAATCTCAGGTCGACCACTCCTGAGAAATGCGGTTAATTGAAACCCAACCACCACAGAACACCGGTATCCACGATCTAGTATGTAATCCGTATAAAAGTAACAACCTTTACTAGGATTTGAACCTTAGAACTCTCGACTTCGAAATCATATTAATATGTCTGATTACGCCCTTTTTACAATAGAAATGCACATATATTTATTTTTAGTAGTCGGTTTTTCAGAAAACGCTTAGTTATTTTAATCCAATAACTACTCCACTCGATAGGGGAAAAAAAGGGTCTGTATTTGAAGAAAATTAGTACATGTGGTTGTATATTAGAGTACATATAACTTGTTATATGCGGCTGGAAGAAAGGTTGTTACTGGACAAATTGGTTGCCGTTCAAAGGTGGTGAAAATCGGTTTTTCGATTTTCTAGTCCAAGGTAAACTTACTAGACGGAAAAATTTCTGAATAAAAATTGTAGGCATTTGCAGTACCTATAATTTAAGCCCTCTAACATTAAATTCCGTTAATTAGTACTGCAAAAAAGCCAAAAAAATCATTAAATGGCCGTTAATGTTGTAAAGGCAATATTTATTGCAAAAATAATTTTTTTACGATTTTTATTTTTTACAAGTTATTTCTTGGAATTCCAAATTCAATGAGTGGATACAAAAAAAAATTGGTTTATTTTTTGCTGAAATAATGTAATTTGTTTATAAAAAGACTTCCGATAACTGTGTTTATTTAGGTTTTAAGAATTTTTTCGTGTCTATTTCAATTGCAATTAATTCTCCTAATTCTTCAAAACTTATGCTTTCAAATGGTGAAAAGTTTTGGATAAAAAATTTATGTAAAACTTGTTTAAACTTCAACGAAAACTGATCGAAAAATAGAGCGTGCTTGTGCGGCAGTCGCGCGCGCCAAACAGCTGAATTCGGAACTTCAAATTTAGGAATGCGAAAAAAACGCTCTTTCTCCGAGAATTTTGGACCGATCGAGACAATTTTTTTAAACTCAGTTTTCTAGCTTTTTTGAAGTAATTAATTAACGAAACTCAACGTTTACGGGTTAAAATTATTGTTATTGCAAATGCCAACGAGTTTTATTTTTAGCTAACTGATTTTGAATTTTATATCTAGATTTGTAAAACAGATGTATTTTATTAAGAAAGAAAAAAAGAAGTAGTAATAATCGAGTTTGTGTAAGAAATTTATTCATATTTACTACGCGAGATGATTACTTTTGTAAATAATTGTAACATTTTTGAGAAAAAAATGTAGTTACAGTTTTGTCAAGAGAAAAAATAGAAAAATTGTTGGGGAAGGGAATTACAGTATCAGTTTAATAATAATAAAAATAATAGAGAATTTAATAAGTTTAAATAAATTTGTTTAGCTGAAAGAAAAAGGAATAAATTTTTTCTTATGTAAAGAAAAATGTTTTTATGTATTTAACATAAAAACATTTTTCTTTTTATAAAAGAAATAAGAGACAAACTGTGTTATCATTAATTTAAAAAAAGAAATATTTTTATTTCTGTATGACGATAAAAGAAATAATCGGATTAATAATAAATGAAATAGATCGGTTTTTCTTTGATGACATGTTTCTTTGTAATTCTATTTTAACCGTTCTAAAATATTTCTTGTTGGTTGCCCATAACATAAAGTAAAATTTAATACAAGGTCATACTTTTTATACATTTTTTAATATAAATTTTTTATTTAAAAATTAAAATAAATGAAAAAGTAATTATTTCAGAAAAATGCAAAATTAAATCTTTCCTTTAAATTTTTTTTTTTTTTTTTATTAGACCAAATGAAAATGCTTAATATTATTTCATTTTTAGCAATTGCAATAATAATTATATTATACATTATTATAATTGCAATTATAATTATTTTTTATACAATAATTTTCTTAAAATATGTAAAATACTTATAAAATAATCTTTACCTTTATTTAGGATGTAAAATTCAAATCATACCTCCAAATCCTGCAGTATTTTTACCTTTCTTATTGTACTTTTATTCAGAGTAATAGCATTCATAATAACACCCATTTTTCAAATTATTTAATGTCACAAACACAGTTTTTTTAAGTCTTTCCATATAGTCATGTTGATGTGATTCTTTGTTTTTCAGTGAAAATAACTTTTATTTAATTTTTTCTTGGATAAAAAGTTTGAATATTGGCTTTGTAACTTTCATTATTAGTCAGGCTGGATAATAAATATTTCTGTTCAATTAAATGTAATTTATAATACTTGTAGCATGTACTTCCTTTAGTTTTTGGGGAAAGTTAGGTGTTTTGATGCTTCATCTGTAAACAGTATATATGCGTATAATATCGAATTATTTCGCATTGTTTTCTAAACATTTTGGTGTTTATTGTAGGTTTTTCAATCTGATAATTTTGTGCGGTTCGTAGAATTTTTTAATACCTCAGTCTATTATTTTTTAGTTTTGAGTACCAATGTAATCTAATTTTTTTTTATTATTATCACCATTCGGTACTTCTTTTTTTATAGCTATCATAAGGTTTTTATTTTTGTATGTTACGTAAACTTTTAGAGTTACCGTCTTCAAGAATTTGGTATATTTCACCATAGTGAAACTATCTCATAAATAGATTTTTTATATATTTTTTTATCTTCATTGTGATTACAATTTATTAAACAGATTTAGGTGGTTTATTTAATAATATACTCATTATTTTTACTAAATATTTGACAAATATTCACCATCCAAAAATTTTCTAATGTCAAATATGTGACGGATAAAACACCAATTAAAGAAAAAATCGGCTACATTTTAGTCTGGTCCCATGGTAATTCATTTACAATATTATTGCTATTATTTTTTTTTACTGTTGTTTATTGCAGCAGAAATCGCTGAAGAAACAGTAAAATATAATATCTTTTTATTGTAGTACATTAGTTTGGATTAAATTTTGAATGAAACAAAGGAAAATCCATAATGATTGCAAACAAGTAACCAGTAGTTTTCCCTTGACATTACATTTCACACCAAGGCTATTCAAAATTTTCTCTGCCTGACACAGAGAAGGCGCCAACCAACAACCACTAAAGAACAATGATTTATTTCCGATCTAGTATTCATATCCATATAAAAATAACTGCCTTTATTAGAATTTGAATTTTAGAACTTTCGACTTCAAAATCAGCTGGTTTGCAATGACGAAGTTCACCTCTAGACCAACCCGGTGAGTGGTCCACGTCCTAGATTATAGTTTTGCAAAACTCTATGACTTATATTCGAAGTGTTCCCATAAGTCCCATACTTGGCTTACATCTCTTCTAAAAACCTGAATAAATTGCTTCCTAGACGGAGATTAACTTCAAAAGATGATCTCAAAATTGAAACAACCGCTTATGTTGCAGAGTTGGATAAATCGCATTATACTTTTCTTTTTTTTTTTTCTTTTTTTTTTTTTTGTTTAACCTCCGGAACCACAATTAAGTATAACTTCAGAGGGATGAGATGAATGAATTGTAGCGTGTATGAAAAATGCCTGACCAGGCTTAGGGTGTTAAAACGTCACTTTGTAATATTGAAAAACAATTTAAAAAATCCTGAAAAGTCTTGTGTTCTCTTTGCCCATTCGACAACGACGAAAAAACTTTCCGAATGGCTGTCTTAAAAACTTATATTTGTGTCAAACTAAATTAACTTAAGTGTTAAACTTAATTTATTATTTGCTTCGGGAGGCTAGTGTTAAATTTAAACAAGATAGTGTATTTTTTTAAAGTTCTTTACTGAAAATTTTTTTTTATATTAACTTGTTTTTTTCTCTCAGAATTTGAGTGTCTGTATGATCACTTAAAATCTCAATCTTACATTACTAATTAAAAAATGCTTTTGCTGAATTTATTTTCTGATTATTCTTAGATTATATATATTATATGCAAATTTATTCTCGAAAGCTTTGCAAACTCTCCGCATTATTATTATTTGATAAAGTGTAGTATAAGTATACATACAAAAATAATACCTGAGTATAAAATTACAGTAAATATATCCATTACAAAAATATAAATAAGCTGTTCAATATATATATATATTTTTTTTTTTTTTTTCAGTGTATTCTGAAAGAAATTATACAAAGTATAGACTGTGCTTGTGAATAAACGTAAGTGGGAAATTTGAATAAGCAGATGGACATTGAAGAGTCTTTAAAAGACTATTCTGTCACACCTTATTTAGAAAATTCACAAAACATTTAATGTTTTTCTGAATTTTTCCAATGCTTACATTTTAGATTTATGATTTGTAATTGAAGTGTAATCTTATTCAGAGTCGATCTAGCTGTTCCTGAGAAGTTTAGTTAAATTGAATCCCAATCCCAATCCCAACACCGGCATCCACTATCTAGTATTGAAATGCATGTTAAAGGAACTAAATAATTTTTAATAGAATTTGAAGCTCAGAACCGAATGTAACATACATAAGATTGAGAATTAATATTAAATTTCACACCGCACACTTACTGTTTCCTGAAAAAATGCCTGTAAGAAAAGAAAGAGAAAGTTGTTTAACAATTCTTTGTTCATTTTTCATAAATGTTGTTCATGGATATGTACGGTTAGTATTCGGGTTTTTTTTTGTTTTTTAATAATTATTTTATTTAGCGCTTTTTTGTTGTTTCCATTACTTTACTATTAATCAAAATATTAATCACCTAGCTAAGGTATTAGATTTTTCTTTTGAGAAACCTGTTATTTAAATAGAAATTTGAATATTAATGTATATGCGTATAACTTATATGTATATCGGTTCATTAAAATTATTATTCTAATAATTAAATTCAATATTAATTTACGAGAAATTGGGATATCGCAGAGGTTCTAACTTTTTTAATGGTAATAGGTAAAGGTATCGCGCGCAGGTTTTGAAAACTGCCTATTCCCATCATTAATAACAAAGTATTCAGGCCATACCCGCAACATACAGCGCGCAGCCAGAAGCGCCTTCTTGCATACTGGCTTGCTAGCCACGATGCATTTTTGTTTCCTTTGCTGAGAATATTTTTTGCTTTTACCTCAAGAACGATGAATGATTAAAAAAAATCACAAGAGACAAAAACTTTTTCTTTTTTATCTTTTTATGAAATATTGTCATTAAAATTAAATAAAATTTTAAATAACAATTTAAAATTATGTAGCCCCCACTGTTTCGTCCCAACTTTAGTTAAGATAATTAAAGATAGCCTTATTTTATTTCCAAATCGAAGACCTATTACTACCCAAAAGTTGGTTTTTATTAGTTGGATCAATGAAGCTACAGAAGAGAATAAACAAATGTACATAACAGTTAAATAAACTACCACCCATCCTGTGGATATAGTCGGGTAATAGACCAAAGGAATTTGTGTGTCTATTAATGAATGCATTCTCATATTTGCAGTTAAACTCTTTATAAAGTACTCCATTGAGATTTCAAATCATCCCAACGCTCATCCATTTCTTTTTATTATTTGAAATTTACCATTTTCCGTAATGTTTCATTTTTAATGATCCCAATATTGTTTGGCATTTTTCGTGCCTAAAAGCAATCTAAATTAAACTTATGAGAATGGAACAAAAATGTTTGTAATACTATATTATTATTAATTGGATAAAATTAGCCTGTTTTACGTTACTTCCTAATTGCATGATTCTTAATGTATTTATTTAACAAAATCCAGTTACAAAGCTAATATACCTGTTATGTCCGGAGCAGGTAAACCCTTAATTTAATTACATATAATAGATAATACAAATCACCTTACTTGTTTGGATCATGAAGTTCGTGTCCTTTGAGATCGCCATGTCCAAAAGCAACAATCCAATATAATATTCCAAATATAAACCAAGAGATCACAAAACTGGCAATTAATACAAAAAATAACATTCTCCATCTACAGTCAACTAAATAAGTAAATAAATCCTGAAACGCTGATGACATACCAGTTAATGGTACGTGATCTTTATATAAATTTGTGTATCCAGTTTTAGTAACTGCTCGTTTTTTGTACCTGTAATAAAGAGTAATCCTTAGTAGTACAAAGATCTAGTCTACTTTATGTTTCTATAAATAATTTGTTATAAAAATGCGTAAAATATTGACTTGTTTTATATTATATTTTCCCAAACCTAAAAAGTGATTTGGTGAAAAAGACGAGGAACTCAAGACTGCCATTATCAAGTGATTCAATTCCCAGGAGATGAATCACTATGCAGAAGATTAAAGAAACTGGTGACAAAAAGTGCTTAGAACTGAATGGAGATTATGTAGAAAAGTTAAGTAGATATATAATTAACTAAAACTGTAAATAAAAACCTTTTCTCACAAGTAAATTTTTTTTTAATGACCAAACTACCCTTACTTTATGAATATGTCTCATATTAAATATTTATATGAAAATAAACATTTATACGAAAGAGGTACTAAATATTTAATTAATATGAAAACACGATGAAAAAAAATAACTAATATTTTTTTTTTTGTAAATTTTTTATTAAAAATTGTTAGTACGTTTCATTTGTTTTAACGATGAAAGTTCTATAATTGAATTCAGATTTGTTTTTCGAATGGTGGCTTGAGGGTTTATATGGCATGAAATAGCTTGTTAGCTAGGATAACTCCCGTGCTAATATCACAGGTTTTATGTAATCGTTATCGATGTTATTCATATCAACTGTAGCAACTCTAATCTTTTTAAATTGTGTTTAAACTCCTTTCACGTTTAGTTCTGTTGTATTTCCATCTCTTCTCAACCATACTCTAAGTTATTTTCATAATAATCAAAAGTACGTAAAATTTCTCATTTTCATTATTGTTTAAATCAATTTTTTTGTTTACTTTACTAAGCTACAGTTCATACTGAGCATTTTATAATATTGCTTTGAGAGAGTGCCACAAATGAAATACCAGATAATAATTAGGTTTTAAGCTGAATATTTTAGAAAAACTCACTTTTTGCCTTCATCTTTGACCATAGTAGATCATCGTATATTTAGTTTGCAATAATTTAAGAAAGAAATTAATTATTTTTTTTAAATTTTTATTAACGAACTGATTAAATTTTACAAATTAGATAAAATTATTATTTTTTAAGAAAATAATGACAGAAATTTTATTTCTAGATTTATATATTTTTTTAAATAATCTTATTGTAAAAAATGAGCGCGCACTAGTTCCCAAAATAGTAGTTTGTATTAATTAATCTGTTGTCTTATTCAAATTAAACTTATGGCATACATAAAGTTTTTCAGACATAAGAACGCTGATTAAAAGGACAGTAATGATGTTTTTTATATAGTGAGATTAATTTATCGTTCATATCATGATTTATACATTATAATTCCAATATAGACTGTAATACAAAGATACTAACGTTTGATCTGATTCATGAAGTAGTTTCGCACAACTATATTGTCTTACAGCAGCTGTTGGAAATTTCCACCAATTTTCTGAAGGCAGATAAGAACTCTTTCCACCATATTTTTTGAGAAGAATTCCCTAAGCCCGGAATCAGCTCATTTCATGAGCCCGTTTTGGAATGAAGGGTGTTAAAAAATATGCGGGCGAGAAGGGTTCTGATCTGCCTTCAAGAAAATGGTGGATATTTCCAACATTTGCTATAAGACCATTACCAATTACTCATAATTCATATCAAATGTGAGTATCACTGTATTATAGTCCATGATGGAATTATAGGGTACAGTATCATGAAAATGACGAAAAAACGATTCACTATACAACCAGTTTCTGCGCTAAAGAAATTGATGAATCTAAATACCTAAATGTACCTAAATTTTGGTTTCTTGCGTCCTGATGTGTAAGAGATGTTTAATAAGTTCGAAGTTTAATAAGTACAAAAATAAATAAAATATAACTTTTCGGAAAAATCTGTTTTATTTCTTAACATAGATTTAATTTCAAGTGTATACTCTTACTTCAACGATATTCAAATTTTTCGATCCCATTCTTATAATATAATTTATCTAAATTGTCAAAATAGATAGATTTTTTCTTTTTTTAAAATAAATTCATAATTATGGGTAAATTTCTTTCCAGCAAGCCACTCTTCTTAATATTTGTCAATAGATAAAATTCCGAAGTTTCTAAATCTGGCGAATACATATTCGTTTTACTCTTTTCTAGGAATTCATTAAAGATTATGCACGAACATCTAGAAATACGGTGGCTTTATCTCGAAATGAAACCATTTTCGTCTTCTTTGCACCAGTTTCCTGATTGCAATTCGCTATTTAGACTGCTTTTTTTTTTCTATTTAGTAGTGATGTAACCAAGTTTTATTATCATTTAATACGGCCCAAAATTACCTTTCAATTAGGGTGTAAAACCCCGAAATCGTGATTAGAAATGTTTACTCGTTCAGGCTTTTAATAAATTTTTAAACGCATTACCATCATGTGGATAATTTTAAATATTAATGCAAAATATGATGCATCATCCGTTTCTTTAAAATCCCGATTGTCTTAAAATTCTTGAATATTCAATCTTCTATCCATCATACTACATCATAGAATTTTTCAATATTTGTTTCTAGTTAAAAATTAAGCAACGTTTTGAAAGTACAGCGTAATTAATTGTGTATATGTTGTAGTCGGCAGGACTGCTCGTAAAATTTATTTAGCTTAGGTTTTGCTTCTTGTGCGGTTTTTTTATTTCAAAAATAATATTTTTGATATCATATAAAAATCTCTTTTCTTTAATTTTTCATAATCATAATATTTCAATGATTCAAACCACTTCTAACAATAATTGAATTAGTTAAATCATAAATCTCATTACATAATCAAACACACTTCGAAAATAAGTTTTGACTATTTATGCTTTTGAATTTTATTATTAAAATTTGTGAAGTTCTATTAAAATAATTTTATGAATAATTTTCAACAAAAAAATAAATAGAGTTCTCAAAACTGTTTATAGATATACTCGCTCCGTTTGTTATACCACCTATTTTTTCATGAAACATACAACCTACATCTTAAATTATATTTTCAGTAATTTTTAAATAATTTGCCTACCATCTAAATGTCAACAAAATTATTTAAAGTGAACAAAAATTGAATTATTTATGTAATTGACTAAAATTTGGTGAAGCTGCTAGCGGAATTGTGGGAAACTAAATTTTACTTCAAAAATTTAGTCTACAAGCATCTCCTCTTCACTTTTTGAAGACTTTAGAAATACCCTACGCAGTGGAGGAATCAATAAAAAAAATTACATTCCTCTATATTTTTCCTTATAAATCTTATGTCCATTTCAACTTTTAACTTAGCGGAATTGTGGGAAACTAAATTTTACTTCAAAAATTTAGTCTACAAGCATCTCCTCTTCACTTTTTGAAGACTT
>JAAAKQ030258832.1:0-10795 GCA_010016005.3 Zanna intricata | reverse complement strand
ATTAAAGTTATAACGTCAATAAAAGAAAACTGCTGCTGTAGATTTTTTTCTGAAATTACTACAGGTTAAATAAATGTTAAATAAAAAAAAAAAATTGGTTTTTTTTTTTTTCTTAACTGCATTAATAAGTCCTCGTTGAGAGCTTTTCAACGATATATCATAAGCGGCTTTTATTTTTATTGGTTGCAAGGTTACAGCTAAATAATTTTTTTTTTAATCAATGAAAATGTTTGGATCTTAAATGGCGAAGGCACATCGGTTCGAATCAGCCTTTTTTTACCTTTTATATATATATATATATAGATTTATTAATAATTATTAACTTCTGCTTGTAAAAAAAAATTATGTTAAATAATAATTCAATAATAACAATAAAAAAAGAAAAATATTAGAATTTATTAATGGAATAAAATTTTAGTTACTTTTAATTTTTTTTTAAATGTATGTAATTTTAGTATGCGTACAAGGAAATTGTGTGGTGTCTACATCAGATTTTTTCAGAAAAGAAGCGCGTTCTGTTTTAATTGTTATTTTAACACTTTTATTGTAATTCCCATTTTCCGTTTGTAATTGTAATGGTCTATGAAGTGAACGTTCATGCCCGGGAATAAGATCATTTATTGCATTTATAAATTTTTATGTGTTACTTTATTTAAATTAGCTTATACCTCCTTCGGTGATTAATTTTTTTGTTTGAAGTAACACAAAGGTAATGTGGATGTATTGTAGTTTACTTTGTTTATAATTTTACTGGCCTGTATTATACTGTACATGCAATTTAATTTAATAAGCAAGCTTCTTCTAAAACATTATCCTTGTATTTCTCTTTGTTTTTGTTTATGTAGTGCCGTCTTCGGGTTTATTATTTTATTATTTAGTTGTATGTTTATTATTTTTTACCATGGATAAGGATTTAAATTTAATAATAAGATGGCAGTGTTATTACTTTATCGTTATACTTGATTTGTTTATCGTAAGGATTTACCGAATTATGTTCGTTAATCGAAATTTACCGGAAGGCAAAATCTTTTGTGTATAATTTTTACGTGATAATTTGACTTGCTGATCGTTTAAAAGATCATTATATAATAGTTTATTAGATTAATAACAAGTAGGGCTAGTTTTTTTGTTATTAGGAATTCAGGGAGACGATATTATTCGTGTTTTCTGCCGTATCATCAAACAATTTATGGTGCTTTCTTTGAGTGTAGGTGCTAGTCACGATCGATCCCTGCTTGCCGTTGTACTTGCTCTTAAAAATACGATGAAGTACCTTGCTACCTGCTTTATCTTTATTTATCAGCGAATGAATAATTATACGTTCTTGCAGTTTCGCGAGTTTAATCTTGTGAATTTCGATGGGACGAAAAATCACCGTGCTGACCGGGCGGCATAAAAATAATGCCGTGACCGTTCACCGATTTCGGTTTTGCAATACCTTATTCTCATTTGTTGTGCAATAAAGAGTGCATAAAATGTAGTCATCGATTCTAATAGTAATTTTCTGAGATTAATCGACGAAACGAATCCGAATCAAGTGTGAGCGTTTTATTGTATCATTTATTTTTTTATTGGTAATAATTTATTTGTTTAAATTTCGTATGATATACTCGTATACGTGTGTTGTCTCACGAGTAAGATTTTTTTTATTATCAGTAAGTTAATTAAAAATGCTATTTTTTATTTGTATTTTCGCGCTGAATATAAGATTATGCTTTTTGTTTTTATTTTTGTTACTTTTAGGAATCTGTACGTATGCTTATCGAAATGGTATGGAAATAATATTATTAGCTCTGAATATCATTAACCCTACGTACATACCGCAACATCCTTATTTGTAGTGACTCATATAGTGCTCTCCAAGCCCTAGAAAACGTTTATTCCAGACATCCTATCGTCATATATATCTATATATATATATATATATATATATAACGCAATCGCCGAGTTGAACTATGGCAACATACAAGTTAGTTTTTGCCGGATCTCTAGCCATGTGGGGATTCCGGGAAATGAACGAGCCGATTCCGCAGCTAAAGACGCATGTAGTCAGCCATCTTTCACTACACCTGTTACTACATGCGACTTTATTAACCACATAAAACACACTCTTTGTACAAAGTGGCAAGGCGATTGGGCGGCCACAGTTGATAATAAACTTCGATATTTTAAAGATATTGTGTTGCAATGGGACTCCTCAAACAGAAATATTCGTCGTGAGAAAGTGATCCTCAGTCGATTGCGGATAGGACATACGAGAGATGGATACCTGATGTCAGGAGAGAATGCACACTACGCGTAAGATGCGACTGCCGCTTAACTGTGCGTCATATCTTGATGGACTGCATATGTTATGCCGCCTTACGTCGCAAATTTAAACTGCCTAGTAATTTTCGCCGCATCCTGGGCAACGATAAACAAGTGGTGGATCGAGTACTCGCATTCCTACGACGTATACATATGTTTAGTCATATTTAATACATATATGTTCATAATTTATGTTTGAAATCCGTGGGGAGGACCTTTACACCCCTCACGGATTATGTTGAATATTTTATGTCGTATTTATTTGTACATTTTATAAAGATTTATGTGATACTAGTTTTAAGTTTTAGTGCAATTTTTATGTGTTTTTTCTTCCTATTTTTAATTTTAAGTTTTAGGTAATATTTTAACTTAATTCTAGTTGTAATTTTTGGTTTTTCATGTGATATTAGTATAAATTTTAATCTGTTAGGAGGCCTTTTACATCCCTTACAGATTTTTAAAGCAAATGTTTGATATTAGTTCTAAGGTTTACTGTGCATTAGTTTTAAGTTTTAGTATTTTGATTGTGATATTAGTTTTAACTTCTGTTTACCATTTTTAAATTTTAATCTAGTATTTTAGCTTTAAACATTTTAATTTTATCTGTGATATTAGTTGTAAGTTTTTTTAATAAAAGTACTTTTTAGTTTTAGTTTTTTATCATTAATTTTATTCCGGGTGATGATAACGTAAAGACGTTTTTCGCCTTATAAATATAAAAAAAAAGAAAAAAAATGGAAATAATATTTTTAAAAGTAGTGAATTAGAAATAAAATTTTAAAGTTTTCGTAGATCGTAAGAATGTAACTTAAACTTGGAGTATAAATTTTAGTGATAAATGAAAACTATGGCGCTATTCTTTGCGTGCATGTGCACGCCCGGTTAATTCACTTGCTTGCTCGAAATTAGAAAATAAAAAAAACTTTGAAGAGAGAAGGATATCAGATATAGATTGTATTGTGTAAGTTACAGATGTGAATCGTATATCGTATACTTGTTACCTATCTTACGGTATGTTAGTGCATTGTTTATCCTATTAAGTTACGCATGGTGTGGCATAAAACAAACACACCCACTCATAGTAGTGGTCAATACACCATTATTGAGATTGATGTAATAACATTATGTTGTATTGGAAATAGAATCGATAGTGTTTTAATAGATCTTCTGCCTTATAGTTGTACCGAAGGGTGGATGAGGGTTGCCTCTACATATTTTACCGACTGTTTATCACACGCGATCTCTACCCTATTTGACATGCAATGCGGGGTTGCCGCTTCTCATAGAGATCAATAGCGCGTTCTGTGTGTGTGCGCGCGCAGCTTGCACCCACGTGTTTAATGACGTCATCGTGACAGCTGTGTATGCTAGTGCACTGACCCCGCCGCAAACTGAACTAATGCTGCTACTGCTGTTACTACTACCACTTACCGGTTTCAGCCGTTGCCCCAGTTACCCCATCCGTGCGACGTATACCGTCTATAGATGTCAACCGTATCGTATTTATTTTAATTTTCTGAGGGGATTTCCGACAATTCCGCTGACTGTTTTCACGCTTCACCTCAATATATATTTAAGTCCAGTTTAGAAATATGAGTAAAAAGTTTATAGTATTTTGAATTACTTCGTCTGAAGAATGTAATCTTTTGTATCGTATCGACTTTACTTTTTACCGATGTTAATGAACCGCAATTTAACGTTTCGTTAGGTCAGGATATTTCCTCAACATGTTTAAATGAACCTGTTTACAATAACTATTTGTATTCATTTGTTATAATTTTATTATTAGATTTAATGCATGGCACGGGCTTAATTATGTCCATGTTATTACGTTGCTAATATTACTAATGTGTGATAAATGGTCAACCTTGACGGAGATTCGAACCCGGAACCGTCTGTCGTAATCATTTCATTATATTTTAAGAGGAATAAAGATTATATAAATATTGTAAGTTAAAAGAGAATTTACCCATTTTTTATCAATGCTAATTTGTAAAATAATTACCGTAAGTTTTGATTTTTTAACGTATTTACTTTTAAGTGATTAACTTTTCTTGACTGTAATTTTATCGTAAATATGGATTGCGATTGCTTCCTTGAATGATGCTAGGTAGTATATACTATGCAGTTCCGCATAGTTTTGTGTTCGTACAGTATTCTAAATTTTATTACGACACGTTTATGTTTCATTTTAATTTATGTTTCATAATTTAAGTCTCTTAAGTTTATTTAAGTTAGTTGCTGGAAAAATTTCGTAACTATAATTTAACCTTAGTTTCTTACTGTAGTTAGTCTCCTGGGATAAAACAGAAATTGAAATTGAACTTCTCAAGGAGCTCTCGAAACAGCGAATTAGGGATTGGTTTGATTTTTATACAAGATTGATTTTTTACAAAATTAAAAGCTATGTAATAAACTATATTTACAGTCGTTAACTAAATTATGAAAATCGAAAGAGCAGGTTTGAGTAAGAGTGTTTAAGAAAGAGGTCCAGCAAATTAAGGCGTTTGGCTGTCTTTATTTTATTACGACCAGGATTAATTAATACAGTGTTTAATATATATATATATATTAGTTAAGTTAATAATTTTTTTTACACTACTATTTTTCTAACATCTCGGTACCATAAGGCTTAAAATGAATATTCAATTACAAAAATATAAATTTAACCATGATCAAAATTGTCTCAGTAATCGTACATTAAGTATTCTAAGATTTAAGGCAAAAACTTGTTTTCTTCTGTTAGATATACTTTTCACTTTCAGGTACTAATTTTACTAAAACTTACTTTCTACTCCACCTGTTCGATTAAACGACAAGCCTTTTGTTTAACTGTATTATGCATTCATAGGCAGTAATTAGCTATCATCATGAACAAGTACAAATTATATCTTGAAATATTACGCAACGATCTTTAATCTACAAATATAACTTCTGTATATTTTTATTGAATACACAGTATTATTGGTAATAATGTGAGAAACAGAACTGTAGTGATATAAAAATAAATTATGTGGGTAATAAAACTTGTGTTTCGGATTACTTATCGGTAATTTAGGTCGCCTTATTCTTATTATTTCCGATTATTCCCCTTTAGGAGAGCGCATGAATTTTGAGCCAATCATGGCTATATCTCCTTCTTCTCTTTTCACTCTCTCTGTTTCTTCTTTATGTGTTTCATCTCTTTTCTTCCCAAAACCTCTTCTGTTTCTTCTTCGTCTCCTCCGTCCAGTTTCTTCCTATCGTTTCTCTTTTTTGCTCTTTTTCAATTTTCTTATTTTTAATTTTATCCCTAAATTTCCTTTTGCTCTTGATTTCTTCTTCTTCTTCTTCTTCTGAAATGTTAAGCCGTTCCAGGTCGTCTTGAATTTCTTTCAACCAAATAGACTTTAATTTACTCGCCTTGACGATGTTGAAAATTTTCTTAGCGAGTCTATCTTCACCCATCCTGCATAAATGCCCTTAGAATTGAAGACTTCTTTTCCTAAAGTTGTCGATAATGGAGTCTGTGTTTTCATGTAATTCCTTTATGGGCCGTTTGATCCAGGTTTCGTCTCTGAGGACCCTGGATTTTTCGTTTTTGCTTATCATTTTCATGAATTTTGATCATTCCAGGTCGCCTGCTGCGGTTTACCGACTGTATTTAGTTTTACTCTTGTTAATATTAAACTCTTCATTATAAAGTATTCCCCTTCGACCTCCGTGGTGTATGATCTCTTGTCTGTCCTTCAACCGAAAGTTGTAGATTCGAATATCGGGTAGTGAAGGTAGTATTTACGCTATGGAAAATTTTCAGTGAGAATAAATCATATAGTAATTGTAAGTAGGTGACAGACTGTAGATGCTCACGTAAATAAATTAAGAGAAAAACAATGTTTTTTTATGAAATTATTTATTAATAAAATTTTTTTTTGCTGCATCCGTTTAATTTAAAAATTGATCCCCGTTGGAGTTTTTTTATTTTGTAACGCTTTTATTTGAAATTCGTTAGTCTCCTTTTTTTATATAGGAAACGATTTATGTTTTTTCATATCGGATATAAATGTATAGGTAACATATTGCTTTCCGTAGAAGGAAATACTGTAATTTTTTACTTCACATTTATCTTTTCGCATATATTTTCTTATGGCTACGTTAAGCATCTTAAGTTTAACGCAGTACAAGTTTTGTTAGTCTAAGATGCTTTCTTTGAAAGTAAAAAATATCATAACGTATTCGGTTCCTACAATGAATTTAATGGACTTGTCTCTTATGGGTCCGAATAACTCGTTCATTTTATAGGGCTTCGAATACTAATATAAAACAGTGTTAACTGGCTGATGAATAACAACGGAAAACCAGTTCGCTCATCACTTTCCGTAGTAAACCTGGGATGAGAAGATTGTTGGGAATGTCTCTGCTCACTTTTTCGAGTGACATCTGTCTCGTGTCGCCTATATCATTTAAATTAGGACGGCTAATATACGTGCACGATCTATAAAGTCTGAAAAAATAAATATCAGAAAATACCAGTGAACAGATCAATGATTTTAATCGATCAACCTTCTTTTTCAAACGGTCATGTATTAATTTATTTGGAAAAAAATTTTCCTACGGTAGAGATATTATAGGTTCTTTTTTTGTTGTATGCTAATATAGTTTCAGCCTTTTTTTATGAACCCACCGGGTTGGTCTAGTGGACAAACACATCATTGCAAATCAGCTGATTTCGAAGTCGATAGTTCTAAGTTTCAAATCCTAGTAAAGGAAATCTGTTTTATACTGTTCGAATACTAGACCGTGGATACCGATTTTCTTTGGTGTTTTTTTTTCTTTTTAACCTCCGGAACCACCGTTAGTTATTACATCAGATGATGAAAATGTATAATGTGTAGCGTGTGTGAAAATGCCATGCCTGACCGGGATTCGAATTCCGGGACGTCCGGATGAAAGGCCGATACGCTACCACTCGAGCCACGGAGGCCGGCGTTCTTTGATGGTTGGATTTCAATTAACCACACATCTCAGGAATGTTCGACTTGAGTGTACAAGACTATAGTTCATTTTCATTCATACATATCATCCTTATTCATCATCTGAAGTAATACCTTACGATGGTTCCGGAGTCTAAAAACAAAGAGAGAGAGAGAGCTTTTTTATGAGATCCTTGAGATTTTTAGGGAAAAGTTTTACATAAAATCCCAAAGGATATTTCTGTAAGGATTACTGATAAGCATTTTTGAGGAAAAAATTATTATTTCCGTCCCCGATTACCATAAAGAAATTGTTCTGTATATATTGTTATTTTACTCTTAGTATTCTCGATTATAAAAGTAAAAATTATACTTTTCCGGAAAATGGAAAATTTTTGGAAATGTTGTTTTTCGGTAAATGTAGAGTGCACTACGAATAGTGACACGGATTGTTTTCAACTTTTTAGATGATTGAGATGGCTGCATAACGTACGGGCGAGACAGAATAAAAAACCTTTTTTTTTAATACTACTTGGACTCACAATGACAATTTTTTGTTCCACTGAATTGTACGTGAAATAAAAATAATCTTTGTCTGACGAATTGACAAAGTGAATAATTTGGAGATGTCTTGTCAGTTATGTGAAATAAATAGATGAATACTTCATCTAGTATTTGATATTTTCATCTAGTACTTTCTGAGTATTTTCCCGCTAAGTCAAAATTAAAAAAAAAAAAAAAAAAAAAATATTTTATTGGTTATTTTAAATGTTTATTTTATAATGTTACAGACGTTCACAAATTACAGACCGATAAAACTTTTTATCCCTCGATAAACAAATGAAGAAAAAAACATGTATAGTTTTTAGATGATTATAAATAAACATGATTAGATAGTATTATTTAGACTACGTACTGTAATTAATTACTTATACAAAATATGTAAACCATGATTCATTGATAGAGCTACTCGAAAGTGTTGTAATTTGTTGTGATGGTTTAAATTAAATTTGATTTAAAGTTAATTCTTAATTCGAACTATATTCGTACGGTACTAATTTGTATTATAGTATTTACAGTGTGAATTAATTTGATTTAATTTGTCTGTCTGTCGTGATAAGATAATTTAATAAAATACAGCGCAGTTCATTATATTCAGTAGTTCTAGAATTTGTAAAATACCTTGTTTACATAATTTGCGGATGTATATCTTTTACCATTTTAAGTAATTTTTTTTGAAATCATTGTCACTAAAAAATACTACGTTTCATATAAATTAAATATTACTAATTTTTAAACCTAGAGGTCTAATTATTTTTTGGGGTTTAAGCGTAATTAATGGTCAATTCTAGTCATAGACCGATAATTAATATGAAGGTACTCTTTTACTTTAATTCTAAAGGCTTCCGTCCGTCATATTCTGTATTTCTTGCATTTTTTTTTTATAGTTTCTTTTGTACAAACGTCTTTTATTAACTTTTGTAAAACGAATTTTAGTTTGCAGGTGTCTTTAAAGTTAACGTTAAAAATTTTGTAACGATTGTATGATACCATATGTGCATGTATTGGATATTATATATTCTATAATTTTTATTTTCTTTTGTTTCGAAATTATAGCAACTTAAAAATGTATTATATTGTGAGCTAGTGTGTGCGTGCGGAGAGGGCAGCGGATTGGTGGGAGGTATATATTGTGGCTTACTTTGTGTGCGTTGCGTAAATCCGGCCTCTGTGTAACGGACTGAAGAATTTATCGTAACCGTCAACGCTGATTATTTTGTTTCTAATTTTAAGAATTTCTTGTGAATATTTTGTGCTGTTATTACGATTATGTCCATTGTAAATTAATAGTAATTGTAGTAAAGATTTGTGGTTAAATATGATTTAAAGAATTCATAAACGTACGCATAACGTATGCCTTTCCTTATCGGGTTATTAATTTTCATGTCTTTGTAGTCTTAAGGACTCGGATTTTGTGTTTTGTTTCCACGTAACTTTCGAAAAATTAATTATTAGTTGTTTACAAAAAGTATTCTAGGATAAATACTTCCGTGGATACCGGTGTTATTTGGTGGTTGGGTTTCAATTAATCACACATCTCAGAAATGGTCGACCTGAAACACTGTATAAGACTACATTTCATTTACATTCACATATATCATCCTCATTCATTCTCTGAAGTTATACCTTACGGTGGTTCCAATGGGTAATTAAAAAAAGAAAGAGAATATATACAGAGGCGTCCAAAAAATGTACTCATTATTGTTTAGTCTCGTGACAAATTTTAATTGACGTGACAATTATTGGCACTGAGAAGGGGTTATGGTATGTGTTTAAAATAACCACCACCAGTTTCTATAGAATACCCATGGCACCGAACTGCACACCGATCTGTTAGTGTATCTGGCGTAGTGGCAGCACATGACTCACCGATTTTTTCACGTTGCTCGTGGATTGTTTGCTGGTTTTTGTCGACACCATGTCATTCTTGACGGCCCCCCAGAGATAGAAGTCCAGAGGTGTCAAATCACTACAAGTAAGACCGAGGTGGATACTCAACAGCACCTCTTCGACCTACCCACCGTCCAGGTAGATTTTTATCGAGGTATAACCTGATATCTCGATATCATAGTGAGGCGGGGCTCCGTCTTATTGCATGTAAAAACATTCATCATCATATAGGTTTTGAATGGCCTGCAAAATCCTTGTCTGAAGCATATAAAGATATGCCTCACCAGTTACGGTATCGTCGAAGAAGAAGGGACTAATCAAATCACGCACAGATAGACCACACCACACAACAATCCCGGGTAGATTCACTATCCTGTCCACGTGAGGGTGAAGATTTTCTGGAGCCCAGTAGACACAATTGTGACGGTTCATAGCACCATTAAGTTTGCTTGCGCCGAACTTCGCTGAAAATTCCTCATCCTCGCCAACCATACGCCGAAACCATTCAGAGTATTCCATCCTTTGAACTAGGTCGTCCGTATTTATCGCGTGTAGCAGTGTTGGAATATACAGTCTTCACTTTGAACTCTTCAGAATGCGCCTTACACTTGACCGGCTCACCATACTTTCACGCACCCCCTGGTTCACTAATCTTTGCTTTGATCGATTAACGTTGCAACACCGCAGCACTAGACGCCGGACTTGTAGCTGTTCGTGGTCGGCCGAATCTATCCTTGTTCCAAACTCTCTGCCGATGCCGTTACACCTCGTGAATGTTTTCGTACTTCTAATACCACTTCAATACAGACATGGATTCAACACACGATGAGCGAATTTCAGCCATTGTTGTTACTCAGCTGTCTTCTGCTGCACTGGCTAATATGACTGGTTCGTTCCACCACCAACCACCCACGCATGCGCGGCATAAATTGCCAGCTCCGCCTACCACGACAGTGGTCCCATACACGTTGATACTTGTATCGATACGTGTATCATGTATCATGATAGTTGATACAATCTCAACGTGTGTGAGGTTGTATCAGTATCGCGGTCTCAGTATCAGCTGGTATCATGGTTTCACGACC
>JAAAKQ030258810.1:0-10796 GCA_010016005.3 Zanna intricata | reverse complement strand
CAATTAACCACACTTCTAAGGAGCGGTCGAACTGAAATTGTACAAGACTACACTTCATTCACATTCATATATATCTTTTTTTTTTGAACGGCAATGAAGGAATGAATTTAAGCACTTTTTGCAGGGGTGTGTAGGGCTCGAAGCTAGGACGTTAGTCGCCCTGACCTTGCAATGCTAAGTGGGCACTGGACATGGAGCCGTAACGACCATGAAACAGTGTTATTCCCACCCCCTACCGACCATACCTCCCTCACCGTCTTTCCAGGGGCGGCTGCAATCGCCTCTCGGCATGTCATCGGCCAGCCCTGGAGGTCGTGGCTGCAGATTAACCTATCGGTTGCCCTTCCTGCTTTGGCTCCTGCAGCAGAGCCCCCTTCGGGGTCCTCTTGGGATCGTTAGAGCGAGGCGACTTCCCGCTTGTGGGAAGCCGACACGTTCCTCCTCCAAGAGGCCAGCCGTCCCGCCCGCCCTACACCTGACTTAAAGGGGCGGCATGCGCATTGAAAAATGCGCGATTGCCCCTGCCCCACCCGCTCGCGACCTCTCAAACCTAAGAGGGGCCCGAATGCTTCATCGGAAGTACCCCGACCCAATACACTCTTTCATGTGTCCTGGACCAAGGTATCCTCTGCAATCAGGCTGCCTCCCATGCCCTAGCCGTCGCTACGTTTCGTCCTGTTTGTTTCCCCGTATTTTATTTTTTTATTTTTTATTTTTTTATATACATATCCTGTGAAATAATACATTACGGTAGTTTCGGAGGCTAAAACAGAAAAAAAGAGGGGATATGCGGTTGACTGTGTACAGTATAATATTCTCGTTTGCTTGAAGGTTTCACATGTCTGAACTCGCATGTATTACATCATCATCATAGATTACAAAACGCTATTCAAATGAAATAAATGATTTACAAAAAAGAAAACTAGGGTTTTGTAAACCGAATATGTTTACAAATTTTCTACGACTGTTGTAATTATCCAAGATTCAACATGAATTTTTTTTTACGTCTGGACATGTTACTTGCCTGCATAACAGACACGGTACTGTAAATATAGCTGTAAACAATTCACTCCGTCTGATTTCATTAATTTATATAGTACAACACAAGTACGACACATCAAATAGAACAGAGCGGTTCCGTTCAGACATCCAACGTGCACAAACGTTTCTGAAGTCTAAATGATCATGAAAAATGCGACCGATAACATCAGGAAAAAGAAGGGCCAGGTCGGAAATCGTTGGGTGACGATCTTCGCTGATTTCATCATCGATGCGTTTCAACAACTCCTCGGTGGTTATAGAGGGCCTCCCCAAATGTTTTTCATCATTCACATTAATTCTGTTATTTGTAAATCTTTCATACCATTTTCGATCGTTTTTTTTCTTTTCATTCCTTATATTATCAATCACCGTACACAGCAACCAAGTGCCTATGAATTTCAGCCGGCTTAACGTTTGGATGATTTAAAAATCACACTGTGACTCCACATATTTCACAGTCTGCGGCAACATCGATTTTCCAATTAATTTTATAACGTCGTAATTCACACGTAATCAAAGATACTACAATGCAAATGTGTACATTACTAGGGTAGCCACGACCGACACAGATTTGTCAATCTTGTAAGGAGAGAAATTTCCCAGCAGTCTACTTTAAAAATATCCCTCGTAGATTTAAATAAAATTATCCTGGAATAATTTTTTACCGTTATGAACGCGGATTAACAATTTATTAGTTAAATTTATTTTTATGATGTCGGTGAAGCAGATAAAACGATAGAAGTAAAATTTTGCCCTACCCAGAAAATCGAACAGACAGTTTTAACAATCGTTGAGAACTTGAGAACGATTGAATTTGTTAACGATAGAAAAAAAATGCTGTTGTAACGAAATACTTATAAGTGATAAAGAAAACTTTAATAAGAGAAGCGTACCGAAGAGAATAGTGTAAAAAAGATACTTAACATCTCCTATATCAGCAAAAGATACTCCTACATCAGCATCGTAAAAAGTTTGCACTTGTCCACATTGTGATCTTCTTTTTCACGTAATTGTTATAATTTCCATTAAAGGTAAACAATTTTGTTTCCGTCTTAGATTCGGTCATCAAACATTTTAAATCCCTTATTTAATAAACAATCGCTTTAAATCGTCTGAAGACCCAGTAATCGCCGGGTGACTAAAAGGTTTTACGTAAATTTACTTGTAAACAAACTATTCTTTTTTTTCTTTATAAGATTTTATTGTGAAAAAAATTAACTACTGGAATTTCTTCCCTTCCAATTTTCGTTTGTGTGTGTATTCGAAATTGTCGGCGAATGTTTCTCGAAAAGTAAAAAAAAACCTGTTTTAAAATTTCTTAGTCAAATTTCTGTTCGTGGCGGTGCAGCCGGTCCATTAGATGATGGGTCGATATTCATCGACCGACTAGGTAGGCGGTGATTACCATGGATTTTTCCGAGACCGATAAATTGTCCTGTATTTGTAACTCAACAAAGTCGCAAAATACGTCATTTTGTAATCTTCACAAAATTAAGCCCGATTTTAAGATTCGTTTCACTGTTCTCGTGTAGTTTACGCAAACTGATCTTAACTTAGACAGGTCATTTCTCACTGAATTTTATTAGTAAGTTTTGTCGGTAAAAGTGTACTATTTCTCCTATTTCTCTTGAGTATCGCTTAGGAATTTAAAAATCTTTGCGACACGATATGGAACAGCGGTTTCGTAATGGATGACACATTACTCGTTACATCATGAAAATGCGTGCGCGTGTGCTCGCAAAACATTCTGTATGCCGTGATAAAAAAATAACCGCAGGAACGAAATAACTCTAAATTAGTTTTGGTTAGTACGAATTGAGATAACAAAATTTATTACACGCTTATACACGGACATGCGCGTAGATAAAGTTTAATTTCGTTAAAATAAATTATATTTCTGTATTTTTATCAGATTATTAAGTTCTACTTTCAGATTTTATTATTGAATTCGTTTAATTACGATTTGCCGATTTACTTTTGTTTCTTTAGTAAACTACTACGTACCTATAATGGTATTAACCGTCATCTAATTATCTCGTGTTAATAATTATTTTGTGTGAAATAAGGTCGGAGAATCGAATTCGTCATGCCTTATGACCCGATATCCCATCCCAGTTGTTTACCTTTCACTCGTTAAGCGATAAGTAAATACGGCAACCTGAACTTCATGTAGGTGTGTGTAGATTGTAAAAATTTTGCTGTTCCCCAGTATTAAAGCATTATTATTTTACTTTTTTTGCAGTAAAAACAATGTTATAAAAAAGATAAATTCATTACTTTTTTCTTAAGTTTCCGTAAAACTATCAATCTATCTTTTTTTGGGGAAGGAAGTATTCACACATAGAGCGACAGTTAGTCTTTTAAGTTGAAAATTTGCCGGTAGATCTATCGTGTGTAGAATTCGCGCTACCAAATTAAAATCTTTTTTAATTAAAAGTATTCGTAGGTGAAAAAATTTACTGAAGTTTGTTACCTACTACTGTTACGAAATATTAATCGAAATAGAATTTAAGCAACAGCAAATTAATTACATTTCCCATCGATAATTAATTATTAATTGTCTTATGATCTCGGTGGGAAATATTTTTAAAAGATTTAGCAGCATCAGTGCCTCCTATACGCTTGCCAAGTTTCAGATGTTTACATTAATGCGGATCGGAGGTGTGAGATGTAACTAAATTCATCAATTCTTCTCCCATACCGAGTTAAATCATCCTTAGGTCGTATTCTATGAAACGAATACCGATAACCCTTAAATCGTAACAAAATTAGAAAAATCAGCTTTGATTGAAATTTGTGCTTTTATATATTAAAGGAAAGATTTTTTTTTAATATAACTGTTAAGAAAATCATTTATTCGTCGGACACGTTTATCGTGTTATGACTCCCCTCCACTACCGTACTTCTTGAGAAATTTTTTTTTTTGCATTTGAATTTAAATCGAATCGACGCCTTCCCACGTATAGAAGACGTTCTACCAAAATTCCATTTGTCTCACTCAACATTTCTCATCCTGGGGGTCGCGAAATTAGCTACAACTTTACATGTAAATAATAATGAAATCGTTTTATGAGAGAAAAAAATTATTAACAATATTTTACTTGCATTTATAATCTTACAAGTAAAGAAAAAAAATTAATGAGATGGCCTACGATATGTTTCATTTATTGAAATATACGTCAGCTAAGTAAGCCAACAGCAACGTTTACTCATTATTCCGTAAAACACTGAGCATGGCGTTTTTTATATCCTGGAAAAATATTAATTCTTGCAATTCCGATAATCGGGTTAACACTTTACCCCGCGATAAAAATTTGACTTCTGAATAGAAAAGAAGAGGTGTTTTCTTTTCATCCATTCCATCGCTCAGTTTAGCAAATAACCATTCTATATAATGGTTGACTTTTAATAAGATTAACCATTTTCCGGCATATTTTTTGTGTCCAGAACATGTCTGTGAGGGAAGCTGCGCGTCTTTCCGCCCTTGTTATAAGACGATCTTTTAATTTTTCTTAAATCGCTTTTTGCACCATCGCCGCTTGTTCGGACATGACACTCTCACAGCGAATATTATGCAAGCTGAGCAAATTACAAGGAGCAAGTATGTATCAAGTTGGAACCTGTCAATTAACCCACCGGGTTGGTCTAGTGGTTAACGAGACATCGCAAATCAGCTGATTTCGAAGTCGAGAGCTCTACGGTTCAAATCCTAATATTGATAAAAATTTTTATACGGATTTGAATACTAGATCGTGGATACCTACCGGTGTTCTTTGGTGGTTGGATTTCAATTAACCACACTTCTCAGGAGTGGTCGACCTGAGATTGTACAAAACTACACTTCATTCACACCCGTACACATCATCCTCTGAAGTAATACCTTACGTTAGTTCCGGAGGCTAAACAGATAAAGTGAGTGAGAGAGAGAGAGTGAGAGGAACGAACCTGTCAATTGCTTATGTTTGTGCACTTCATGCGTACATGGTCATAACCGTCGCCAGCAAGGCAGCTAAATAGTTTTAACTAGGTTTCATTACCTTCGGAATATTGCTAAATATTAATTTTAAATATATATTTCAGATTTTTACTTTTTGGGAGCCATGAAGCTACAAAGGTTGAGAATCAATGATATAGACAGAACATTTTATTATTCTTTCTGTATCTGTCAAACATTACTTTTTAAAAACAAAAACGCTAATTACTGAAAATAATTTGAAAAAAAAAATTACAAAATTTGTAAAACAGTATTTTTAACTGCGTATATTTAACAATTTACACAGGTAAAACGAAATAATTACGTACAAAACTAAATTGAAATATATATTACTGTAGAAATATTTAAAACAAATTTATTGTCTTTTATCCGGTCAACAATGAAAATTGTGTACTTGGTTTGAATCGAGGATATGAAAATATAATTTTTGTTTACGGATTTTTAACGTAAATCTAGTAGCTGCTTGACGTGAATATCAGGAGAGATTTCATGGAAGGCGGATTCAAAATACTGAAACTTTTCTTCGGTGTATCAGTATTTACGAACGAAAGGGTTATTTCCAACGTGTTCTAAGGTAAATCACCGTGAAAAACAATTTTATTTATATTACAGAAATTTTTGTTTTTTGAGCGGAAGAAATGATATCTACGAGAGTCTTACCGTACGGTTTACAATTTCATTGTGGTTTTTTTTTTCTAAATACTGTTTACCGACTGCTTTGATTCAGTAAGAAAACCGATTTTTAAAACTTTTTATTGGTTGTGTTTACATTTAGTATTTAGAATTAAATTCTATGCAAGTTTTGTTACTAGTTTTACCTATTTTTTAGTCATTTAACAAAGCTGTTGTTTTTCATTAAAACAAAAAGCAATAAAACTTGTTTTCCGACAACGAATTTTTCGTTTTACGTCGGATATCTTAAAAACTGCTGAAATTACGGTCCTGGAACCTGTTTTATCGTATTTCCCCGGTCAAATTACACAAAATAACCCTTACAACCTTAGAAACGTTATTGCTTAATTTGTGTCCCAAAAATTATGGCTTCTTGTTATTAGAAGAGCTGAAATCCTGGCGAAATTTTTCGCTAACCGTAAGTCAAAAACAAAGCGGTTCCTAGACCTATGTTTAAATGTACTCTTTTCAATATTTTCACCAGTGGAACATGACCTGAAAATTTCTCCTTTCTTTGTGGGACATTCTGTATGTGTGTGTATATATATATATATACACATATGTGTGTGTGTGTGTGTGTGTGTGTGATGAACCGATAACAATGCTTTCACTTTATTGTATTGTATAGTGTCGGGAAGGTAAAAATTAAAGTATGAAAAGTTGAAAAATTCACACTGCCTTCGTGATAAAGGTTGCAAACTTTCCATCTTTATAACGATTTATTTTAGAAATTTGTGTTCCTGCGGATTTCTCTCCCTCAAAAAAAAAAAAATTCTATATAAACACATGCTACGTATATACTGCTTCGTCTTCATTAAAAAAACGCCCATAGAACTTACTATTGTTTTAATTGAAAGGTGGCTTATGAAATAAGAAAAGGCAAAATAACAAACAATATACTGTCCATTTTGCTGCTTCCAATTAAATGTATATAGTCCAACAATTTTATTATAACATTTGTAGTACATTAAGGTGATTTTAAAATGAACAAAAATGTCAGGGTGTAAATAATTAGTTTCGAATTGTCTGATAACGTTTCTTCTCTAAATTAATGTGTTTTTGCATTCTGAAATCGGTGATGCTCGATCGGATAGGACAGTTACGAAAGTTCACATTCTGTCATCCGTCTTATAACCCGGATCTGATATTAATGTTGTAGGCCATCTACTACTGTAGAGGTAGTTTGCAGTTGGCGCTCCTGAAACGCTTTATTGATATAAGTAATAAAAAAGTTTAATATAACCATACGTAACCTACGCTTGCTTGTCAAGGTTAGAAAACACACATTAAGTTTGGTTACATAATATTTAATTATTTTAGTATAGTGTTTCAATGGCGCTATCTAAAAACTAATTGACTGCAGCGATAGATCGCCTACTACGAGTACTTTTAACACCCCGGATTCAGGTCCGAGCTGATTCCATTCGTTCATAAACTCGATTGCGTTTTTTGGTAGAAGCGACTCTCGTTCGATGAATCGAAAGAAGCTGTCGGGTATCGATTTATAATATTGTTGGGAGCAAAGGAGTATTACGATTGTATTTTTACTTTCTTGTACGAAGTAAAGGAAATCCAAACGATTTGGATTTTCGAAAATTCCTGCTGATTTCTCTCCCTCAAAAAAAAAAAAAATTGCTATATAAATATATGCCGCGTATATACTGTTTTTTCTTCATTAAAAGACAAATTTAAACGTTGGATTTTGGACTTTTTCTTAACTGCAGTAATAAGCCCTCATTGAGATCTTTTCAACGATGTATCATAGATTGTACTTATTTTCATTGGTTTCAGAGCTATAGCCTAGTAAAATTTTAATTAATGAAATATTTCGATCATCGGTTCGAATTAGACTTCATCTCTTTTAATTTTTTTTTTTTTTTTAATTTAAAAATATTATTTTTTTTTTTTATTAACTGTTAACCTCTGATTGTAAAAAAAATGTAAAATAAATAATGACAGTAAAAAAAAATATTGGAAAAAAGATATAACGTTGTAATTTAAAAAATTAAATTTGGTACGTGCATCTACGATGCGTGGTGAAATTTGAACGTGACAACGTCTCTCGGACTTAGTGTTTGAAACGGTTACTGTCTCAATTATCGAACAAAATAAATTGAATGTCTTTGTGCATATTTCTTTTTAAAGAGTTCATTAATTTTTGATAATATTTACGACTTCAGAAAATAATTTCTAGGTTAAGGATGTTTTGATTGAAATCACTAAATATTTTACCTGAAGATATATAATGTATTATTTATTACCTGAATAATGATGTTTAAGCTCAGCCGGGAATGTTACGAACCGAAACGAAGACATGCGACAGTAACCGAGCGTTCGAATGCGCGAGCCAGCTCCGAGCGCGTTTGAGCGCACTCCGATCAACAGAGGTCGGAACATGCACGAAGCCGTCCGAAGCCCTTGTTACGGCTTTGGGTAACGGATGCGATTTCGGTGAAAGCCGAAATATTTATTAGACGATTTATTACACGTAACGTTGTCACGTGGAAATATCAGAAGTTGTTAATAAAAAATAAAATTTTATGTACTTTTCATTAAAAAAAAAAAAAAAATTATGTATATGTAATTTAATAGTCGTACAAAGGAAGTTATGTTGTGTCCACGTCAGATTTTTTAAGTTACATAATGGCTACTGCGAAATAAATTACTAGAATATGAAAAAGTTTTGGCCAACCGGCGGGTTTTTAGTCTCAGTATTTTTCATACGAACATTTTTTTATGATCGATATAATTACACTAGTATTTACTGTCCTTATGAATTTATTCTATAGTTAAAAGAAAATTTAATGAAGAGTGAAACGGCTATTAATTAGGTTTAAATCGTTTTGATAAATCTCTGGCCGACATCGGTTATTTGGCGCAACATTGTATGTAATATATAAACTATCTTAGTAAAGATAAAAATTTGTATACGGATTTGAGTGCTAGATCGTAGATACCGTTGTCCTTTGGTGGTTGGGTTTCAATTAACCACACTTCTCAGGAGCGGTCGATCTGAGATTGTACAAGGCTACACTTCATTCAAATTCATACACATCATCCTCATTCATCCTCTGAAGTAATAACTACCTTACGGTAGTTCTGGAGGCTAAACAGATAAAGAGAGGAATATAAATAACTAAGATTCCGTACTTTTTTTCAGGGAAAAATAGTTTTTCAATCGTATGTTCTTCATTGTTAAGGATTATGCAGCATATTGTGGGTGTTTGGTTGCGCGGGGGGGGGGTGGGGGTGGAGGAGTTTATAGTTTATTGAGAGTAAATATTTACGCATTAGATATAAACGAAAACGTTACATAATTCTTCGACGTTTCTGATGTTTTTCGTAGGTGATATAAGGATATTACGGAGGTAATTGTTTAGGAACGTCAATGGCACGATCATAACAGATAATGATAAATTAATACATGAACATACACATACATTTTACTCCCTAAATTCTGGAATATTATATTCCCCATTCTTAATATTTATTTACTCCTTTCATTACACTTGTTTTATTTATTTTTACATCGAAGTTACTCTTAGTGATAAATCCGTGCTGCCAGTATTTCTTCTGACTCATCTTGATTTCTGCGAAAAGAACAATGATGTCAGCTTATTTTAATATCTTTATTTTTTATTTTTTACCCGGATAGTTCTCAGTTCCAGATTTTTTTTTTGTTTAACCTCCGGAACTACAATTAAGTGTATCTTCAGAGGGGTAAAATGAATAAATTGTAGCGTATGTGAAAAATGCCATGCCTGATCGGGATTCTAACCCGGGACCTTCGGATGAAAGGACGAGACGCTACCACTCGGCCAAGTAGGCCGGTTTTTTTTTTGTTGAAAATTTCTTTTAGCCCCTAAAACGCGCGCGCGCGCACACACACACACACACATACATACGTATATATATATATATATATGTGCCGGAAGCGTACATTTTACACTGTTTAAGACTTTCAGGATGTATTGTGATTTCGGTTTTCCATAGTAAAAGCTGTTGTGAACGGTGAAATAAAAAATGATTCAAGTTAGAATTAATGCTTGTACCTTAATTAGTCATCTGAAATTGTTAAAAACCGTCAAGGTTTAAAACGTTAAACTTGTAAGATATTAAATTTTGAAGTTAGGTGAATTGTTTTTTATACCGTTGATATTTTACGTAGGGAAAGGTATAAAATTTTATAACGGGCTAATCCGATTCGATTAGTGTCAACTTATTGCACATGTTTGAATGTATTGAAGCATCGTGTGTGTATTGTTTGCGCGTGCCCATGTGTCATATAAATATTTTTACATTAGAAAGTAGCAGATTAAAAATTGTTTCTCCTATGTTTTTCGTATTCAGTTTTTGCAAGAGAGAAGTAATAGAAGTACATATTTGATGTAATGTAAATTATTATTATTATTGCTGCTTTTTATTTATGAAATAATAGAAAAATTAAAGATGTAACCGAGCGTTGTTTACACAATCTTATTAATAAAAAAAAAAATCGTGAATTGATGCAGCGTTTGAATGTAGTTAACCTAACCAAACATCAGTAAATTGATAAATAAGGAAGTAATTATGTGTTGTAATCATCATGATCGTTTAATAACGAATTTTTTCTCCTTTTGTTTCGCTTTTTGCTTTCACACTGAATTATTACGAGAGGTTATCTCTAAAGTAAAGACAGTTTCATTGTGTAAAAACATTTATTCTGAAAACTTCATAAATATTTTTTTTTTATTACACTTTTACTACATAGCTTATACTACTTCTCTATATAATCGCTAGACGGATTAAGACATTTATCGTAGCGATACACCAGATTTCTTATACCCTCGTTGTATTCTTCTGGCGCCAGTCCATTTATCCACTGATTAACAGAATTTTTAGGGTCATAGTCTCTCTTTATCTGTTTAGCCTCCGGAACTACCGTAAGGTATTACTTCAGAGGATGATTGAGGATGATGTGTGTGAATCTGAATGAAGTGTAGTCTTGTACAATCTCAGGTCGACCGCTCCTTAGAAGTGTGGTTAATTGAAACCCAACCACCAAAGAACAGCGGTATCCACAATCTAGTATTCAAATCCGTATAAAAAT
>JAAAKQ030258799.1:0-10796 GCA_010016005.3 Zanna intricata | reverse complement strand
AAAAAAAAATAATACCTTTCACACCCCTCAACCAGAGAAATTAGATCACTGTTCATTGTTCCTCCTGAGTGCAGTTTGCTCGTGGTGTGGATAAGTTTACGTTGTAATAACTTGAAGGCAAATATAATCGGGATCAATTTTGCACACATCACCATAGTTGTACCAACTCTAAGCATGGATATGCAGAAGGCTGTAGTAAGACAATCTTGGAGGTGTAGATAATTTTTTATTTGTCCTCATAATGGAAACGAGATTATAAAAATGATAGCTGTAGTCAGGGAACCAATTACAACAGGCTAATAAATATTATAAATATAATTGTTATTGATTGTAATACTGATACAACTACATTGACAACAATGTCATCCACTTAAGTAGATCATGTTTTGTTTAGTGATATTTCTAGTATTATCAGTGCAAAAAATAATTGTAGAATATTGTATATCTATTCACATTATAGAGGAAAAAAGTAGAGTTTGTTAAAGAGCAGGTAGAAAACAGAAGATATATGAAATTAAATACCGGTCACATTAAAAATGGGTACAAGATTTAAAGAGGAGACTAATTATTATTAATTGGGATAAATTTATTATGCTAAAAACATGACTCAAAATATTCTTTATAATTAAAGAAAATGCTGATACTGCAGGCCCAGTGAAAGAGGTAACATAAGGCACTTCTCCTAACACTCCTCCCTCTCTTCAAATATTATTAAATTAAAAGATGGTATGAAGGACATGTAAAAATTCCACATAATCTTCAAATTGTTTGTTCAAAAAAGACACCAATCCATTGAAGAACATTCTAAAGTGTTGAAAATATTTTTTAAACAGAGATAACTAAACTAAGAAATGGTTCATTACAGTATAGAATCAATAATGCCAGTAATATTAGTAAAACATCTTAGATTATTATTAGTGACTTATTAAAATATTAAAAAAAAACAGAAATATTACAAGTAATTTAGAATTAAATTTTAAGATGGCAAACTATAAACACTACCTCTTGAGGTTGTGTAATAGAAAAAATGATTTCTATAAACTTTCATTACAGATAGAAGTATATATAAATAAATTTGAAATTATAAATTATGGGTGAAAAAAAATTAGTCTTGAGTTAAAAGTAGTTAAACATGACCCCTCAATTCATTTCGTGCTAACTGTTGTTTATTTTCTACATTAATGACTTGAAATCACGAAGGGGAAAAGTTGTTTTAGGTGAATGAAACAAGTCTGTGGCTGGTGGGAAAGCTAGAAAACTTATTAATTTATTGAAATGGTGGATTCCAGTCTGTTGTATCATATTTTAGTCATCAGGGAATTTTGTTGCAAAAATTTGTGTGTAATGTTATAGGATTGGCCTACAATTGGTTTTATTCATATTTGAAAGTTGGCAAGATTAATGAAATAGAATTCTATAATGGATGCTGAAAATAACAATTTTCATATTTCTAAATAATCAGTTGTCTTGTTTCTTCTTCGTACTAACATTCTTCCTAATTACTTTCCTGAAACCTGATTAAAAAAATAGAAACAAAAAAAAATAATTACAAAAAGAATTGTTAGTTTATTTTTTTAATGTAATGAGTTACTATTCAAGATAACTGGAATGAGTAATCATTTAAAATTCTCTGCACCTCATAAATCTATTAATTTTACCTATTCAGTTGAAAGTTTGCCTCATTGCTAAACCTGATTTTAGTGCTTTACTTTAAAAAATCTTTCTTTGTAACCATAAGCAGTTAAAAAATTTTCAGAACTTGAAACAGTTTGGTGACTTGAGTTCTTATGTTAGATGAATCTTACAGGCTTTCAGATGCAGGTCTTTTTTGCATATTCAATGCATGATATTCCTCCAAATGGCCAATTGCTCTGAATGACAGTAGTTCAATTTAAATCAGTTTAATTATTAATCAAATTTACGGGCTTTCATCTCCTTCAATGTATTTTTTTTTTGTTACAGATTTGGGATTGAATTCTTAGCACTTTAGTAAGTGATAAACTGCATAAACTTGAATTTATTTAATATTATACTTATGTTAATGACTTACTAGTCTACCTGCAATGCAAGTAGAATAGTCAGAAAAGTTTTGGATTGAAACCCAGGGACAGAAAAATAGGAAGAGGGGTTCATATCAGGTGCATAGATGATTAGAAAATGACCTGTAGGATTAAAAGGTGATTTGTAGGCAGTTTTAAAACGGAAAAGAGAAGGGGTGTGAATAGAAATAACTAATTGAACATAGTTGGTAGGCACAGATTGGAGCAGCAGCCATGACTTGCTATATATAACAAGTCTGGTAATTATTGTTCTTAATTGAACCAATTAATGATAGTTGATCCAATTAACATGATAGGAAATTTTTATGCATCAGAATCAGACATAAGAAAAATGTGATCATTGAAAAATTGTAATTTTTATTATTTATTTATTTATTTTTATTATTAATAATGGAATTTTTTGTGTTATATTAATCATTTTTGTTAAATAATAATAATGATATTTAAATTTCAGATTAATTCATCAATGCCCAATAAATTACTGGACTGTCTCCGGTGTTCAACACCAGTAAGTGATTGTAAATCAGAATGTGAAGTCAGTGAATCAGAGAGCATTGAAAATAAGGGAAGTACAGTAAATAATAAATTACTATTTAACAGACTCGACGGAAAAATAAATATCTTACAAGAACACACACAACAGAACAGCCATAAGAGAATGATACAAAAAACAAATCATTCACCTCTTAAACCAGATACTAAACAGCATAGTCACATTGGTGTAAAAGACAGTTTGAATTTTGAAAAAAATTCTAATATTTCTTGTATAAAATCTGATAACTTGAGCAAAAATAATAAAGAGAGTGAATTCAACAAACATGATTATGTGAAAATAAAAGATTTAAATGATAAAAATTTAAGTAAGAAGGTCAATATGTTTGTCATCGTGCTTGATGTTAGACAAAAAGAGGAAGGTGTAAGTGAAATAGAACTTTCAATTTGAGTTTTAATTGCATGTTGATAATTATACATTTTTTGAAAATATAGTTTCTCTAAATCATAATACCCTTAAATTTTTTAACAATCATCTAAATTTTAATTTTTAAACTTTATCATGTTTCCATTTAACACTATGCAGTGTGGTTGCAACATGCTACCGTGCACTATTGTCACTGCTGCAAATTTGTGCTCATTGTGTCGAAGTGGACATTATCGCTATTGTTTAGTAGCTTGCTGTACTTACTTTTTTTATCCTTAAATAATGCTAGTCTTATATTACATTATTACTAGCCTGTCAGGGCTTGCTTGCTTCATTTGCCCTTCCTGTCTACCCAGACAGCTTCACTCCCTGAACCCCTGCTGTGTTTGTTACCGTCATGATTGTGAGAATGATACTGATAAATAATAGTGGTAACTATACTAACTGAAGTACATAAACTTTTGAGTAAAACTTCATCCCCCAAGGGAGCTTAGGGCCTTGATCTATGGCTTTAAAGCTTCCCTGGGATAATCCAAATATATCCTGAAAATGTAAAAGCATTTTGTTAGTTGGTTCTCTCTTGATGCTATTATAAATTGAAGGGCAGAACCTCCCACAATTTTTTGTGTTTATATATTAGATGTTCTTTCCAAATGTGTAATTTATATGAAAAAATTATTTATTTTAAGTATGCACAGATTAATTAATATCTATTTTTATTTTATTGTAGAAATATTATACAGCAAGATTTTCATATATTATCCTTAAGTTGATAAATTAAATTCAAGAAATTAAATATAATTCAAGGAAATTGTTTCCTTGAATCTTTTATATTGGTGATGGATGCATTTCATGTTATAAAAATTATTTCATAAACCCAGCTCTTAAAAAACAAAAGAAAAGATATTTATTTTTCAACAATGAATAAATAAATAAATAAATTGTAATTCTATTTAATAATGTATTATAATGTAATATTGTGTGTGTATGTGCGCACGCGCGCGTTGATGTGTTAATTATTGCCTTGTGGGAATTTGTTTTGAAATTGTTGTGTGATAACCTTTTCCTTCAAAATCTTGATATATCTATCATTTTTTAACATACTATCTATTCAGTAATGAACAAGGTCTTAGAACCCTGTGATCCCTATGGAACCTTTTTCCTGAAAATAAAAATGTGTCTTGTTTGTAAACATAACATTTTTCCAGTTTTCTTTGGTCTGGTTAGCATATGCTTTTGCCCACAAAAGCCTTTTTTTTCACATCCTTTGTGTTAAAAGCTGCCTTTTTATTTGCCCAATAAGCTTTCCATCCAGCTGCAAGAAGTTGGCATCTAACAGTTGTCACATATAAATCTGTTCCATTGACTACTAATTCTCAATTTAAGTCCACAGTAGATAACTTTGGACTTTGCGTACTTTTTCTCACTAATAACTGATCCTTTGTTGGAGTAGTTTTTCTTTTACAGTCTTTCCTTTGAGGTCAAAAGGAACCAGTTTCATTAAATTGTTTTAAAATTGTATTCACTGTCCCTATTCCACCACATCAAAAAGCTGTTTGTGATTGTGTCTTACTATATGCTCAGAAAGGAAACAATTTTTGAATACTTTCTTGGAGTTATGTACATTATTATTTAATCAAGACACATAGAACAAAATATATGAAATTATGATTTTGTAATAAAAATGAAATAAACTTTCACAAAACACTATTTATAACATAAGAAAGATGAAAAAAAATATGAAAAATCTTTGCCAAATAATCAATTGCACAGACAACTTAGAGAATGGGTGTGGTCAAATGGTGTAGCCACAACATAGAAATAAACAAAAATTTGTTTGTTTTAGCTCTGCTGTTTCATAACTTATAATGTCAAATTCGTATTACTTTCCATTTGTTCTTTCTATTTGTTTTTTTTTTGTTGGAGTAATTTTTTTTGTATTGTTTGAATGGTACAGTCTGCAAACATACCTATTTTTTTTTTTTCTAGGTCTTATTTGTTTTGGTAGGTTTTCAATATACATGTTAAAGAGAGTATTGTACTAGAAACAGCTTTTGGAAGAAGTCAAATTTTGTTTGCATATAACTTGTGTTTTGTTTATATATCTTACTTTTGTTCACCTTAGTGAAAGAAATCTTTCAAACCTTGTTTACATATTTTGAAATTTTTTATTGAATGATTTTTTTTTTTGCAAAGTCTTGTAATCTATACAGTGAGATAAGTTTCTTTGAACTCAAAAAAAGTGTGTCAGTAGTTGGTTTTCCTTGCCAGTTGTAATGAAAAGTATTATAACTGTTTTCCTCCTTATAATGGGAAGCTTTTATTACAGAATTTATTGATGTAGGTAATAAGATTTTTAAGTGCTTATTATAGGTTTTGGTTATAGTGCTTATTTTAAGTGTTTAATTGATTTTAGTAATCTCTTGTGGTAGCGTACTAGGAATTTTTAATATTCCATCACAGAAGGTTGTCAGTATTGTTAACAAGTTACTGATTACCAAAAAAACTAATGAAATTACACAAATAGTTGAGGCATTAAATGTTTTTTTTTTTTTTTTTTTTCTTTTAATCAAATTATTTTTGAGTTTAATAGTAACATTTGGAAGAAGGTCTAATTATTGCTAATCCATTTAGTTTATTTGCTGCTGAAATTTTTATAATTGATTTAAAAAACAAAATTTGTGCTCATTTTGTCTTCAAATAGTTCCAATTTTGGTATTGATATGTGAATAATATTTTTGTCGGTTTTATAGGTAACTTGAGACAACTAGAAATATTGTCGAATTTTATAAACTCATTACACAAAAATATAGCTTTTACTTTGGAGAAGAACACATTAATTATATTACCTTTTTAGATTTAAATATTACTAAAATTAACAACAATTGGTGTGTGTTGTGTGTATCAAATATATTAAATCATTCAACTACACAATAATGTTCATTCTACTTTATTGATTATTAGTATTATTATTATTATAAGAGACAGATTTCTCTAATTGAGAGATTTTCAATTTTTATTAATATAATTTATTTATATTATTAATAATAATAACTATCATAAAAAAAAATCATGGATCAGATCATTGAATTATGTTCAGTTACTGTTTCATTAATATTTATTATAGATGTTTATTAATTAATATACTATATTTATTAACAGTTATTTAAACCTTGGATTGTAAAAAAAAAATACATATTAAAATCTATCTTAAAATTTATTCAATTGGAATATGTTTTTATTTTGTACTTATGAGTTCTCTTAATAGATCTATTTTGATTAATGAATTCTGTTATTATTTGTTATGTTATAATACTATTTTATCTTTCAGTTTTTCATTAATTTCTTTATTTTCACATTTTTTCTAGACAAGAGGAAGTAAGAAGTGTTTGATTACTAGAGTAATCGATGATAGTTGCATTAGGTTCAAACCATTTACTGTCTATGTTTATTATGAAGATAAAAAACCTGAAGTGGAACAAAAATGGATTCTTCGTCTGCGGCATGTAAAAGTGAGGTTCTAATAAGTTTTGTTGTTTTACTAGTAATACATTAAGTAATTAATATATTAATACCAGTAATACATTAACTGTATTAGAATGAAGAAAATTGTATTGTTTGGATATACAATAGATTAACGTATTATTTTATAAATAATAATATTACTGTTACTTTGCATTCTTTGCACAAAAATTACTTATATTCTAAATTTTTAGCAAGATTCAGTCTTTCTTTTGTTTTCATGCAGTATTGTACATATCTAGTGTATGTGTTTGAGAAAATATTCATTTGTGTACAACAGCTCACTCACCGACATTGTACAAAGATTGTGTAGAGGCACTGCACACAACTACAGAATAACATTTTGTAAGTTGCCTATTGGAAACCAGACACATATACAAAGAAATTAATCACAACATGCAGATTGTTTATATTTTGTATAAAAACCATGATCTCATTGGACTTCAATATTATGAAACTTTACAAACTTAAAATTTAACAAAAAAAAAAAACTGATTGAATCAACTAATATAACTTATGTTGAATATATTGCTTGTGATTATAATAGGTTATTGTTTTATAACACATTATAAAGATATTATAGTCTTTATTATTTAAAGATATTTTAAATTTAGCATCATTATCAACAAATTTTAATGGAAAATACAATGAAGTAGATGCTAATGGTTTTAGCTCCAAAAGATTTGAAAGTGATGTTTTTACAGTTTTAAAGCATTATCATCATGTTTTTGTCATATTGTTCATCAGATGTATTATAAATAAATAAATATATATATATATATATATATATATATATATTTAATATTATGAGAGCTGTTAGGAAATTTTGGGACTATTAATTTTTAATAAATGTAGAACACAGTTATGATAGTAAAAATACTTTTATTTCTCGATGTAATCCCTTGCTACATTTATGCTAGTGTTTTACTATTGCTGAATACCTGTAATGCAGAAAGATTTGTCATTACATTGTTACCAAGATAGGGACTAACTGCTTCACCTCGTTATACTCACTAAAAATTACGTTAATTTCTTCATTTTTTACAGAGAAATTAAAAAAATAACAGGGTCTAAAAAAATTAAAAAATCAATTTTAACCCTTGAAACTCAGAATAAAACTCAAAAATCTAGAAATTGATTTTTAGATGTTCATAATAAATCAGTTCAGACCCAGCTCACACAGTAATAGACACTCACAGTTCAAAGTTTGTGCTTCATCTGCCAAATCTCCACTACTATATATATATTACAGATGAAATATATACAAAAACTTTCTGTTATGCCAAGGAACATGGGGAAAAATTTAGTAGCAATAAAGTAGCTTTTTGTTTATCCGAAACAGAAAAAACCCCTGTCCTCTTTATATAAGAATATAGATTTGTAATTAACTTATATTATAGAATATTATATTAAAGAATATTTGTCAGCAATGTTTATATTGGTATTGGTTTTTTTTTTTTGTTTTTTTTTCTTTGTGTGTTATATAATTAACTTTAATAGAATTTAATTTGCTTATAATTTCATATTTCTTGCATTATGTTTATGGCACATTTTTATTCTAAGTATTTTAGCTATGATATATGCAGGTACTGTTTTAAAATTTATTGAAGGTCTTACAGTACTATTTGTTTTATATAATTGTGGTAGTGCAGTGAGTTTTGGGACTGATAGTATATAGGAATATTATCTAGAATGGTAATTTAATTTTTTGTCATAATTAAATATCAGTTCACTAATGTAGATGTTAAATATTTTACATTTCTTATGCAAAAAAATTTGAATAAAACAAGAAATTAAATAAGCCTATAATGAATTTTACTGAATATTTACCATCATTTTACTAAAGACATAAAATGACATTGAAGTTTATCATATTCAATGAAACCATCCATTCTTTATTAAGGATTGCTTTACAATCTGATTTTTTAAGATTGTGTTTCTTTTCTCTCCTATTTTAGTGATTGTTTTGTGAATATTATTGTAATTTTAAAAATGACCTTTAATGTTTTAAATGCTATGAAATACTATATCTTTCATTTTTTCATACGGTATTACTTACTTTTGTATGGGTATGATAGTTTTGCTGTTAACTGCAAATCCAGTTATATTGTAATGGTTGGTTTTGTCCAGAATGAAGATCTCAAATTACTATTTGCTACTCCTGAGATATTGTTGTTTATAGTGAATAGATGAATCCCAACTATTACATGCATATATCATCAACATAACCCTTTAGGAACAAGTTAAAAATACTTACATATGCTTATATATGAACCTGATACCTTTATCCCACAGAAAAATTGTCGTAAGAACTTATAAACAGTGATGTTTAATTCAAACCCAAATGGCCAGATAATTATATATTCATTTTGTTACAGATTGAATCATACAATGGTGTATTTGATGGACGAGTCTTTAGTGCAGGTTCAGTTGTTTCTTTCCCTCCTATTAATTCAGATATTGAACCGGAAAAACCTGTAACATTACGCAAAGCATCATATGACTGTAACGGTTAGTACTTTTAGTTTTTTTTTTTTTTATATTTTCCTTTAAACCTGTATTCATATATTTATTATTTAAATTTGCTTTTATATTTCTTTTACTGTGAAGCAAGTGTAAGTGGTCAGGATAGTGGTTTGAGTCTTTACAGATGTTAATTAGTAAAGGAAATTTACTGTGAGAAAATTGTAATACACTTTTCCAGAAATTGCTGTGTGATGTATTAAAAGAATTAGTGATTTAGAATAAAACTTGAAAAAATTTTATTTTTTAAAACTGATTGTTTCATTCACTATATCTGTATAAGTTATTTTTTATGAACTGTATTTTAAATGAAATACTGTTTCAGAAAAGTTCATTTTATTTTTTAGTCATTATTTTGTTTTTTTTTTTTCCATAATTTAAGAATATTTTATGTTTTTTATTGGTATTAATTGAGTTTTTCTTTCCAGAATACGACATGGGTTTTGTTACTAATTTGAGAAAATTCTTGATCGGGAAAAACTGGAATCTCCTAGTAATGATGGGAGGTTTTTTTCCTGATCTTCCTCCAGTTATTAAACAAAACAATTTGGATGGTATTTCTGGTGAAAATTACTTCTCATTAACGTGTGAAGTAAGTTTTTCATATCTTTATTAAAATAATTCTTTGATTTATATGATTTTTAAGTTTTCTGTATTTAATTTTTATTGAATTAATTTTAATTATCTAAGAATTGGTTCAAAAATTTGTTTAAATACTTTTATATTTCACTGAAAAATTGTTACTTATTTAAAATAATTAGCTGTTTTTATGAACATGAACATAATGATTCCTTTCTTGATATTTAATTTAGTCACTTTTTTTTAAATTATATGTTTTATTTGTTTTTCATAAAGTAATATGTAAAATTAATTTAATTTCAGATAGCCATTAGCTAGTTACAATGGCGAGAACAAACACCTACCTCACACATCTTTCAAATATTTTCTTGTTTATGTTTATGTCCATGAAAATTGATGTGAATCAATATAATATTTGTGAAAAAATACATTGTAAATTATTTAAATAATTATGTATTAAAAAAAAATTTATCATATAAAAAATAGTTTGGTTTTCAGTGAGAAGAAACAGCTTTAAAATTTATTGACAAAATTGTGTATTTCATAAATAGTAAATTGAATGCCAATGTCACATATACTGGAGTTTTTGTAGACATTATTAAAGCTTTTGACAGTCTCAGCAATGAAAGCCCTCAATAATGAAGTATGATTGCCTTAAAAATACAAAAATTTTAGGTCTTCATGACCAGTTTTGTAGTTACTTAAATGATAGAAAATCTGTTGTTAGGATAGGTAATAGCTTAACCATACAATGAATTGTAATTTTGAAATTTTATGCTACAAGAAGTCAATTTGCCCGATTTTATATCTTGTTTTTGTTACCAAAATTTTATAGTCTATCCCGTAGTTTGGCTTTTTTGTATGTTGATTCTGTGGTATCAGTTGCACATAAAGATTTTCATGTGGCAGATTCAGGTTGGTTTTAGCAAATTTTTTAATGCTTTACAATAACCAATTCGTTTCAAACAAGAATAAAACTATGCTCTTATATTTCAAAACTGGCCATCCAAAACCTGATTTTTTGCTGTTATTAATTACACACAATTCCATTTGTCCTTCAGGCTCAGTATCAACAATGACGTACCAAATATATGTAACAGACAGATAATAACTTACAAGATTATATATTGGGTTTGATAACAATAAATTGGAGTGGAATTGTCACATAAAATACCTCTCTTGTAAAATTAGAG
>JAAAKQ030258766.1:0-10796 GCA_010016005.3 Zanna intricata | reverse complement strand
TTCTTCTCTGCAATAAATGCACTGTGAATTCTGTCTAAGCTTGAATCGATAAAAATATTGATAAAAGCAGCCATGTCCTGTAAGGAATTGCGCGAGGTAATAATCTACTTCACCATGCTTTCGTTTTAGTCATGTATCCAGGTCTGTAATCAGCTTTCAAGTCCATACCACTTTTTTGCGTCCTGTGCGCCATCTTTCGCACCATTCCTCTGTTATTTGTTTACTTGCTGTAAAACAAGTATATCTCTTAACGACCTAGGAGTATTGAAATATACGGCTCATAACTAAATAAGAACTTATGAAAGTCCGGATGAATTTCATTTTTTTTTATACTTACACAGAACACAGAGAAAGAAGCTGAAAATCAGCCAAAGTCGTAGCTTTTTTTCGTCTAAACGTATCCTACACATTTAGTTATTTTACTATTATAAACATAAATTAATAACACAACCTTTTTTTATCAGTTTACTCTGGTACCAAAAAAATTTTAAAAGGCATTAAAAACCATAAAGTAGTGTAAATAAAATTAGAATTGGAAAGTTTCTAACTTAGAATTAAAACTTTTGTAGGATTAGAGTATTGGTATAATAGTCATTATTAAATATTTGGCTATTCAAAATAAAAATATAAATAACAGCAATAATTTTGGAAATTAATTTATTTTTGGAATCTTACAATATTTTAATCCTCCTTTTTGTTGCAGTCTATTATGATTCATTTCCAAATAAAACCCCAACAAATTATCACTCTCTTTTTATAATTTTAGTCGGTGTACTGCTGAATTTTACATTAATTTTCCTGTTCAGAATTTTACTGCAAGAACTGAAGAAAATTTTGAAATACTAAAAAAGCTTATTACAGATTCCAATGAGATACGAAGAGATTATTATAAATTAAAAGGATTTATTAAAGTTTTCATGAGAATATAAATTCTCATAAAATATGAGGGTTGAACAGGAATTGCTTAATTGTGACCGTGCAAGGAAACTGTTTTTTTTTTTAATGACAAACCAATAGAATTTAACAGAAAAATCGATTTATTGTTTCCATAACTTTATTTTTGAAAGGCTTATTTTGAGTAGACTAAAGTAAATAAAACAAACTTTTCACTAATAGACATAAGAAAATTCTAATTTATTTAATGTAAAATAAATATGTATCATGAAAAAGGCAATTTTGGTATGAAAGTTGATTTCTTTAAAGTCTATATTTCTTTAAAGACTGATTTGAAGGTGGCAAAAATATGCAAAACACACTTTATCATTTTGCATTTTTTGTAGAATTACACTTTGGTTATATAGACCTGCTTACAAAACATATTAATTTTTGCCAGATGATGCCTTGGGTTAATTGATAAGGTGTATTAAAGGATTGTCTTCAGACATCATTTTAACTCATTTCGTAGAGCTTTACGAATTGATCTTGGTATAAACTTAATTTTATGTGTTTAGTTTCTTCAGAGGTAACAAAGAAGCTGGAAAAAATAGAATGGGTACCGGACAAATTATTTTAGTTGTATCTACATTTAGGTAAAAGAAATTTAAGAAAGATTTCAAACTAAACTGAATCATGTCTGGGAAAGAATTTTAATAAAATAAAATTTTAGTTCAGTTCTTCCATATCAATTTTTTAGACTCTTAAGAAAGGTAGTTGAATAAATATTTATAGGTCTAATTATATTACTTGGATATAAAATAATAAAATTCAATTGTTAAAATTAGCCAATATATTCTTCCAGTATATCTAACTGAACTTTGTAAAATCCCGTTGGAAGAAATAAATTGCATTTGTTGAAATAATCTTCTTCAAAGAAGTTTTTCACAAAGGAAAAATTAATTAATGTTACATAATGCATCGAAATGTAGAGGAAAAAATTTATAGGCTATTTTGTATAGATATATGTGAGTATACATACATATATATATATATATATATGTGTGTGTGTGTGTGTGTGTGTGTGTGTGTGTGTGTGTGTGTGTATGTGTGTGTGCGCGCGCGTGCGTGCGCAAGATGTAGTGTGTGGGCAAGAGATAAAGAGAGTAAACGCTAAAGGGTGACATAATGAGAGAAGTAGATGAAAAAGAGGGAATGTATATACACAGATGAGTGAATTGAAGCGGTGAGAGAGTTGAGTTAGAATGAGAAAGATTTTGGGGATAAAGAGTCCAAACGTAGTGGGAAGAGATATGAAAGTTTCCATCAGTGAATATTGAGTATAATTTTTCACCTACACAAATGACTGTTATAATGGTTCTCCGAGTACAGTCTGCTCATGTGAACACATAGAGTTTTGTATCGTTTCTTCACTTACTTAAATTGTAAGATTTAACGTACTGTAATTTATGAAAGTTATTTAAATGAATAATGTACTGGAGGTGCTATTTATACAAACTTTATTATAAAGTTTCTTAGCTTTTAATAAATCTACAAATTTATACTTCGAGAGAAAAAGAAAATTATTTAATCTGTAATATTTAACATTTTAATTACCACTAAATAAATATAATAACACATTTGGGAAATAAATCTTTTATTATTAGTTAGATCTTATTAAACAATAAATTCTATTACTTTGTTAATCTAATATTATAACCCTTTTTAGCGAGAAAAACTGCTTGAATATCACCCTAATAATTATAATTTACACTCTAAATTAAATTAAAGGTTCATTAACTATGAACGATAATTATTTTTCGGAAATCTCTTTAGCTACATATTTTGTAAAAAATATTTTTGTAAAATAAATGAGTAACTTTTAAGCGTCTGTAAAAAGATTCTTTTGATCGTTTTTGATATTATTTAATTTTATATTCTCGTATTTATTATTAAACCATTTCTGCAGCAAAGTAAATAACAAAAACAGAAACAGATAAACCTAAAAGTGATTCTAATAAACTTGGTAGAGGATTATTTTCCAGTATATACATTACAAACCAACAAACGTCACAAATTTTATTGAAGTATATTTGAATGTTATTGTTATACTATAAAACAGATTTTAAAACACACATACACATTTTAATTAAGTTTCATAAAATTACAGCTTTGAAGGTATATATAATGTAAATCGTCATTGTAGAATCATTATCTGATAAAATTGTCAATCGGTTAAAATATTCCATTGTTAAGTCCCTTTTTGGTAGGACCGTATGAAAAAATAAATACATGATCTGAAAGAATAGAGAAGAGAAAAAGAAAAAAAGAAGATTCTACAACAGTACAATACTACAATGGTGCAGACTTAAAACAGGACAAATTAAACATTTAGCTTCATTTACTCTGCATTGCCGTTAGCGAACAGCCAACTCAAACAAAAGGAAAAACACAGGGAAATAACAAAAACTGTACGTTACTGTACCTCTCACCACAAACGCGTCACACTAAAACCACACATCTACTACTGAACTAAATCGAACAGAGGTACTGCAGCTGAAACATGTGGCAAATACAAGTTCAGCGACTAGCTAAATTGTTACAATGGTGAATTCTATTACTAAAACACTTCACTTTGTAAAAATTTAAAACTAGGATGGTAATTTTAATTTATATCACACAGTCAGTATTTTTTAATTTTTTAAAGGAATTAAAAAATAAAAAAAAAACATTGGGTTTATATTGTTTTTAATAAAATATTAAATAAAAGCTACGAAAAAAATTTATTATATCTGTAATATAAAAAGAAAATCTAAGTTATTCTATATAAAATCTCACTAATGTTATAATTTTTGATAATATAGAACGAATGTGAAAAAGTAAATCAAAGCGGGAAAGAGGAAAGTTCGTTTAAGTTTATAAAAATAATTAATTAAAATTATCAATCGTGATGCAGAAATGAAATAATTATTACTATTTGATGTTATTTTTAAATAATTTTTATTTAAATTAATACAATATTTCATATGTATTTTGTTAAAATTCTTTTTGATAGAAACCTTTTTATTCTATATTCTGAATGATGGACTTTTTAATTAATAAAGAGACGATAAAAACCATATGAAACTACTTGTAACAGATCTTCTGAACTAAATTAAAAATGTTAATCTTTGAAATTTTATTGAATTTTTTTATTTAAATATTATTTTCTCAAACATGTGTAATCTTTGTATATATTTTAATTTTAATTAATTAATTTTTTCCGATGATGGATTAATTCATTAATTCTCCATAGTAGATGTTGGAGCTTGGAATGAGAATATGGAGATGTAATACAATGAACAATACCATACCTGACCGGCGATTTGATCCAGGACCCTGGGATGAAAGACCAAGACGCTCACACTCTGCCCTGGAGATCGGATATTTTGTTTTGATTTTTTTTTTGTAAGATTTTTTTTCCAGAGAAATCTGGTATAGTAGGCAAGAAGTTTAATATTTGTCTACTACAGTCTACTTTATTGTAAGTAAATAAATTTTATTATTTAAAAAAACATAAATTGAATTCTTTAAGATTCCTGTCAATATGAGTATAGTAAAATGGATAATAATCGATTAATTTTGAACTATTTTTGTATCTTAAATTGATAAACTGGATAGCTTCAAATGCGTATTATAAAAAGAAAGGAATCATGCACATTCTAATTCATAAATAAGAATATTAATTTAATTTTATTATTGTTTAGTACACGTTTACTCGTATTTCTTATTTATATTGACCTTTAATTTTTGTAAGTCAAACTATCATTACTATTAGTTTCCATTGTGTTTTTAATTTATGGTTTGTGATGTTCTAAATTGATACTAAAAAAAAACTTGAAAAAAGAAAAAGAACTTGAATTCAATAATAAAATTATTATTTTTTCTCCCTCATGTGTTGTCGTTTTAATTTGCAGCGATTGGCTAAGCCAAGTCAGTACGAATAATTTTTTTTATTATGAATTGAAGAAAGATTTGATAATGTTGCATGTTTTTAATATTACTGATTTGTGAAAATTTCTTTGTATGTTTGTATCGAGTCCTAACTGTACCCTATGTGGTGTGAATGTTTGCGACTGACATAATGAGGTAGATAATGATGACTTTCTTGTTTTCAAAGCCTTTTATTTCTATCGTTAGATCATTGTGTCTGGTATGGATGTTTGTATCGTTGTGGATGGCAATGTCGATTAGGTAGGTGATTTTTTTCTTTTTTGAATTGGAAAGTGATGATATTTTGATTATGTAATAAGTCTGATATATTTTTTTTAATTGTAATTAATGAATTATTATTTATCGTAAAAATTTTTTTACAATCAGTGGTTAATAATTATTATTAAATCAATAAAAATAAATCAGAAGTTCACATTTTTGTTAAGTCTCATTTAGTATCTTGTTCCGAATCGCGTATCTCCTCTCGAATAGTTAGTAATAAAATAATGTATTTTAGAGTTTATCGTAAAGTGTGGTGCTTATAAAAAATTGTAAATAAATTAAAAACATTTTAAATTATATTATTTTTTAGCTTTTAATAAGGATATTTTATTTATTTATTTTAGTTTATAAAAGTACTAAATCAAAAATTAGTAGCGTAAAAATAATTATGAATCATTTCATAAATATAAGACTTAATAATGTGATGTTTGTATTTAAATACATATTGATTGAAATTTAATTATAAATAATATATTGAACTATCAGACCTGAATAAACAATTAGTTTTTAGTTGTAAATTCAACATATTTGACATGAAGTATTTTGTTTTCATCATTGTATTTTGATTCATTAAAGTCGTTTAAATTCAACAACAAATTCATCTGAAATATTTTACATTAATTGTTTATTAGTTGCATAAATATACTAAAGTATTCAGCAGAATGTACAACGGAATGAAATTATATTTACAAATATTTAACATACTAGTACGCTGACATTTGCTAGAGTTCTATACAAGGAAGAATTCAAATAAATTTAAAAAAATTAAATAAATGAAACCTAATATTGAAATATATATATATAATACTTTATATTATATAAAGTATTTGTTTTTCTTAGTTTATTATTGTTAACAGAACAAAAATGGTAGCGAAAGCAGTGCCTATTTGATTCTAGCATTTACGAATAATCAGAATATATTGTAAAATGTATTAATTAATATAATTAAGAGTGAATTTTTTGTATCAAGTTTCAACTAAAATAATAAATGTGACAAAAAAAAAATTTAAGATCATAATTCAAATTATAGGAAGAAACAAATTTGCCATCTTTTTGTTAATTAGTATTATTCCTACTTTATAATAATTCATTTTATGTTTAGTTATACAATTACTACTTAAGAATGCATGTTTTTCTAAATTTAAAATTAATAAAATTTTTTAATGGTTACATATAAATGATTTCTCATGAAAAAAAAGGTGAATATCTTGAAGAAATATTTAACTAATTTAATATCATTTAAGAAATAACTCATTAAATTACAGCGTTTTTAGATTATTAACAAAGAAAACAAACTCTGTTACAGTAAGTACATCAGAATCAGATTTCTGGTTTTAATTAATCTTGAAAACGTACCCAAAAATCCATCTTTTGCCTGTAACTGCAGTTCCTTTAAATCGATTGACTTGAAAATCGGTAAAGTTCTATTTCTACTAAGTTTACATCATTTTACCAAGTTTCATCAAAATCAGTTAAAAATTGGGCCTAGAAGAACAAAAAAAAAGCCTTAAAAACACCTCATAAACCTATCTTGTGGCTCTAACTCCGGTGCAAGTGCACCGATTAGCTTAAAAATCAAAATTTGTTAAAATTTACGTCCGGTTGAATGGAAAAAATCTTACACAAAGATACATACATAAACACATATGTATAAATATATAAACATTGTAGTATAGTTTTCAGAAGACTCCAAAACGTAAAGAAAACTTACTTTCTTCTCCCCTCGACATCCGCTCATAAAATCTGACTAGGCACAGGCTCTAACTCCAGTTCCTGCACACAAATCACTTAAAAATTAATAAACCTGTATTTCCAAGATTTATATCACGTCACCAAGTTTGATTAAAGTAGGTTAAGATTTGTATGCGGCAGAGCAAACGAAACATCGTATACGTACACACATACGTATATAAACATGACATGGCTCAATAGTGATTTCAAAATCTTTGGAAATCCGCTTAAAATATCTTTTAAATAGATAGCTCTATTTAAAGAGCTATTTAATAGAGCTATTTATAGAACAACCATTAACATAAGTTCTTGTTGGTTTTCTTACTGGTTTGAGGGGAGTATTTTTTCAAGTTGCATGATAGTTTTGTTACATAGATTCAAGGAGAATATTTTGTAAAAAATTGTCAGTTTTAAAAAGAAAAAAAAAAATCATTTAATAATTTAAATCGTGTTGAATGAAAGTAATAAATATCATTAAATAGTGAACAAAATTTATTAACTTGACATCAAAAGGGTTTAGAAATTGTGATTCTTTTGGAATAGATTACAAAATGTTAGAAGTATATGTAATAACAAAATGTGTAAATGTATAAGTAATGTAATAACAGAATTTCCAACTTGATGGTCGGTTACGCTAACTTTTATTAGTAAAAAATACATTTACTGAGAGGTATGAAGTTTCTGTTAGCTTATACTCTACAGTAGAGTTTCCTTTATTCTACCTCTCTCAGGTTTTCTATTATTTATTATGATCTTCCTCTTTCCATCTATCACTAGTCTACTTTTAATTCTACAGGGCTAGTGGTACTTAAGTACATATATTAATTTGTAAGATACAAAATATTTATAAAAATAAAATAAAAAAATAAAAAATATATGTAATTAACAATTTAAAAGGACAAAAAGTCTCTCTAAAAATGAATTGGCTGGTAGTATTCATTCCTTTGTAAAATTTCAAAATTTAGAAACTGATGCAAAAATTTACATAATATATATTGTGTAAATTATATATATATATATATATATATATATATACACAACTTGGTGCCTTTTTTTTAAAGGAATTTAATATTTTTTTTTACTACTTATTACTTACTGCTTTTTTTTACTTTCTTACTGCTTTCCCGATTTTAGGTGAATTTTATTAATTCTTTAAAAGAATCATAATATCTTTGCTCTAATGAAAAATGTGGTTTAGGAGTTGAAAAAGACAAGAAATTAAAAAATACCACAAGAAACTTGTATTTATAAAAAAAAAAAAATATATATTTATATATATAAAAGAAAAAGAGAGCAAAGAACTATGTAAAGTTTGAAAATTAAGGCTTTGAGAAATGAATGAATGTGTATTATTGTTTTTACTTTCAATGTTTTCGATTACTTTCTTGCAATTTGCATGAAAATACTTCTACAATCACACGTAAATCACACTATGTAGGTCTATACTTCCGATATACGGCATTTAAATAATAAATATTGGTCGTGAGAAAAAATAAAACATGTCTTTAAATGACATAAAAGAGAACACGTCAGTTGTTCTTTGTTAAAAAAATTTTGATTATATTTGAAAGAAACTTATGAAGGGACCGCTAAAGGAAATTCAACTTAAAAAAAAGTAAATAAATAAAATTAAAAAAAAAATGCATGTACTTCGTCGTAAGTACATCTAGGAAAAATTGAACAAGAAAATAAAAATATTCACACTAATCGAATAAAATAAGTAAATATTTTATTCTGATCGAAACACATTGTATAGTATATATTGCCTACATCACAACTCACAAGGTGAGTTGATATGGTACTCTAAGTTGATAAGAACCGAATTACTTTGTTTGGATCTATCGACGTATTAATTATTTAATTAAGAATTTACGTAATTAATTTTTTAATTAAAAATTAAAATGGTTAAATCATTATAAGAATTTAAAAATATAGACATGAAGAAATAGTAAATTAAAAAAAAGGAGATGAAGTCCGATTTGAACCGATTTTTTTTTTTTTTAACCTCCGGAACCACCGTTAAGGTATATCTTCAGAGGATGAGATGAATGAATTGTAGCGTATGTGAAAAATGCCATGCCTGACCGGGATTCGAACCCGGGACCCCCGGATGAAAGGTCCCGGGTTCGAATCCCGGTCACACATCGGTTCGAACCGATGTGCCTTTGCCTAATAAGATCCAAATATTTCATTAATTCAAATTTTATTTGGCTATAACTCTGGAACCAATGAAAGTAAGTAACACGTATATCGTTCAAAAGCTCTCAATGAGGACTTATATTACAATTAAGAAAAAGTCCAAAATCCGAATTATTTTGGAATTTGGGTTTTGTTGGATACTTTTGGTTCATTCGATTGCAATCAAAAGAGAAGGTGCAATTGTAACTAGATGTTACAAAAGTCTTAAATGCAAAATTACAACATTCTACGGTTAATCGTTTTTGAGCTATGCGTAAGTACAAACGTCACGCCGAAACTAGTCATATTGTATTTTGATAGCAGTGGACTCGTTTATCTTTTAAAAAATAGCTTTATGAATATCTACTATTCGATAGTGTACTGTCCTTATCAAAGGTAAAAAGTATGTTACCTTGGGTAAGAGGTTTGCATTATCTTCGCTCGAGCGAATACCACAGGAAGAAAATACCATAGGAAGAAAATGTTGGGAAAATTTATTTTCAATGAGAAACGTTTTTGGGTGCTTAATATACCTAAAAGTTTACAGAAGAATTTCTATTCAGATCTATTTCTATTTAAAATCAGATCTATTCCAAAAATATTCCTCTGATATAAAGAAGGCAGATGATTCCCAGCAGCTGGATGGTGCAAGCAACTTTTCTCTACAGTTAGATAAAACTTAAATCAGACTGTTTATAAAGTGAATTGGAGGTGGCGGGATCTATCATTTCTTTCAAGGTCGCCTAACATAACACCTCTTAAGTACACCTGTGGGACTAATTGAAATCATTAGTGTATAAGCAAAAGTGAAATACAAGAAAATAATTAGTTATCAGAATCTTCAATGCGGTACAACTAATACAAAAAAGCCTTGGTGAAATACGGAAAGTCAGAATAAACATTGCTTGTTAGGCAGTATTCACTGTGTCTGTGAACATCTTCAGGAGATTAATTGTTTTTTAGTTGGTTTTATTGTTTGTGTTTATGTTAAAATATTATTTTTCTAAAATATTTAATTCATTTGTTTTGTGAAACTTAATATCTTGTTTCATGTGGCAAATTTCATAAAGCTATTTAAAATCTCCAACGTTTTGACATGCTTTTAATAAACCTCAAAAGTTTTACGTCTGTATTAAATTTCACCATTTTATTCAGAATAAAATTCCCTACATGTCTTGATTTAAATTTTTATATGTTTATAACCTATTTAACAAAGTTATTTAAAGTTATTTTAACAAAGTTATTCTAATCAAACATAATATAGTGTGTTTCTCGACCCTAATCTTTTGTATTTTATCAGAGTTCTCGAAAACTATTAAAAATATAGGTCCGGAAATTATTTTATTCAATTTTTAAGGTCATATTTTACATAAAACTAAAAAATTTATTCCTTAAATTAGGTTCCAAGAATTACAGTCTGGCCTAATTCTAGCGAAGTCGCAAAATCATTTGCCAGCCGACAGCCGCTAACGAAGTATTTCTGAACCTCTGACAATATGAATTTTCACCACTTAAACGGAAATAACAGGCTTTGTGAATCACTCGGTATAAGAATTCCAAACAATGATAAAGTGCCAACGAAAAAATTTCCTTATTTTTCGTACATATATTACTTATATTATATATTAGTTATATATTACTTATTAATATATATTATATTTTACATATATTACTCTCTCTGTCTCTCCCCCCCGCCCTCTCTCTCACTCTCTCTCTCCCCCCCCCCCCTCCCCCCCCCCCTCCCCCCCCCCCCCCCCCCC
>JAAAKQ030258755.1:0-10797 GCA_010016005.3 Zanna intricata | reverse complement strand
TTCATACACATCATCCTCATTCATCCTCTGAAGTAATACCTTACGGTAGTTCCGGAGGCTAAAACAGATAAAGAGAAGTTACGGCGCGCCATTCAAAATCGGTGACTTGGAAAATGATAATGAACGTCCACATGTTGCGGGTCCGACATGTGTCGGTCAGATGGGAGATTTACGATCACCCACCATACAGTCCGAACTTAGTTCCCTAAGTTCTGATTACCGTTTGTTTGGGAAATTGAAAACATTTTTGGGTGGTAAGCAATTCCCGGGTGACTATGAACTTAAAAATGTTGTTAATCAGTAGCTAAATGTTGAAGATGGTGTATTGGTACAGCAAATATCTTACATCATGTGGCGATTATGTAGAGAAGTGGTATAAGGTATGTAGTTTAAGATAAATAATAAATATTTATCAAGTTATTTTTACTTTAGAGTAACCTCTCGTAGATATCATACAAACTTGACACAATTTATCTATCTTTTCCCTTGCCATCAATATAATCTACAATCATGACGTAAAAAGACCATCGCATACTGATTTGTTTGTACTCCAGCTGGTATAATTCTCATCTTCAACACTTACTTGAATAATGAAACCGTCCTCCTCCCTCGAACATATAGAGTACAGTATTTTTCTACCATTAGGAAGGAGATTTATTACTAAAATATATATATATACATACACATGTATCTTTTATAACATTAAAAGATACGGTGGTGTATACAGAATCAATATATTTTTATAACTGTATATACTGTCGCTGCTTGCACTAGTTCAGTGAGAACAACATCATATGTATTATTCTTCTTACATCTATGTTTACAATTTTTAACTAAGTAAATCATATATTTGTAAAGGAATTATTTTTAATTAAATATAAAAAAACTGAAAACACACACACGCACACGCGCGCGCGCGCGCGCACGCACATGCACATACACAGTGTTAATAATTTTTCAACTGTTAAACATTAAAAAAAATGAAATTTAGAGATCCTCTTATCTCAAAGCCATCTATTTGTCGGTATGAAAACACCACACTCCAAGCCCGAAAAGGGAAAAGAGGTAACTCAAAAATGTTAAATGAAATTTATACAATTGCGCCAGATAATTTTAAAGCGCATTGATATTAATTCGTAAAAACGCACTGAAAAACAAAAATCTGACGTAAAGAACTTCGGATTACGACAAACTTAAACAAAATGGAGCCATTTTAATGTATTGGTTTTTTTCCAGGGCGATAAACGCTTTCGCATTATCATCATCAGGACATCATCATCACATGTATTTGTTATAAAAAAACTAAATATTGAAAACTGACAATTAAAGATTAATTAAAAACTAAAAACCAAGCAACGTAAAAATATATCTTAAAATGAAAGAGTATGCTAAAATCGAAATAAAAAAAAATAGATATATTACATTATCAATCAAGATAATCAAATTAGCGAGTACCGGTTGGCTAAAGATTTCGCTCTGATTTCTGCGCCTTGGTTAAGATTAAGCCGGACTGTAATTCTTGAGATCTAAATAAGAGGTAAATTTAATGGTTTTATAAGAAATCTGACCGGTTTAATTTAACGAGAATGAGAACGGATGAAATCACAGATGAAAAAATACTAGACCTTTGCTAGAAATCGAAATAGTCATTTGAAAGGGTTCCTTTCATGGTAAGAAAAGAAAAAGTATATAAATAATACTCCAAAAAATATCGGATAATTCAGATTTTTAATAATTTAGTGCGTGCGCATATAAAAAAACAAACGCACACATACAATGATGGAACAAACAAAGGCCGTAAAAGTGCGCTAAAAATTCAAAACATCGTGTTTTTACCCTGTAAGTTGACAATAATGATGCTCACACTTTAAAAGAGTAGCTAAGAGGTGGCAGCGCAGCATGATGTCAACGTAATTCAAAGACGTAGAAGTATTGTAAAGTTGATAATACATTTCTACTTGACAAGCAAAAAAAAAGACTTTCATCTTTTGAACAATGAAAAAGTGAAACCAACCGAAATTCGTGGACAAGTAAATTTTCAGTATAGTAATGGATGTCCATCAATACGAGTGGCAAAGGAAGCTCCTAGATCGTCTTTATTTCTTTAACGAATTCTTCTCAATCAAGTCAGGCACACGAAGTAATAACATTCGAGTGAGTCCATTGTAAAGTTGAAACCATACTACATTTAAAACAAAGTAATTGCAAGTTTGGTCCCACGTCAGCTAAATGCGGAAATGAAAGAACGATGAGTTGATGCTCCAAAGGAATTTTAGGATCGTTATGAAGCAGAAGGTGATGATTTACTAAGAATAATATTATCGATAGAGATGGAACCTGGGGTTAGCTGCCACCAACAACCAACAACCCAGAAAACAAAATGAGTGTTGTCATCCTACTCACCAGTACCGAAAAAAATTTCATCACAATTATAGTGGGGGGGGGGGGAAGATTATGATATACTCTCTTTCCAGATGAACAAGAAGTATTTTTTTATGCATTGTTCATCCAAGACGGAAACTTTACATCCAAGTTCGAAATATACAGATTTCATTAAGACCTTACAAAAGCTCTTGATAACGATTTCTTAGTACAGATATTTTATCTTTTACAGATATTTTAATCCATATAGCTAGTTCAACCTTTTTTAATTAACCAGAATTATTTCAATAGTTTTCACATCCATCATATTTATAAGACCTCCGTTAAGTCTCCGGGTTCGAATCCTGGTCAGGCATGGCATTTTTCACAAACGATAAAATTCATTCATCTCATCCCTCTGAAGATATACTTAATTGTGGTTCCGGAGGTTAAAAAAAAAAAGATAAATTCGTCAGTTTTAACGAAGAGGAAAAGCTTTTTTATCCTAATCAATCCAATTACTTTCATATCATTTGAAAAATCATACACAATAGAGACCAATTAGAAACATAATTATGAAAATTTTATACGTTTTCTATCAAATAAATTAAGCTATAAAAATATTTAATATGTTCATATAATTTTCCTAATATGTATAAAAAAATATCCCTTCACAAACATACAAACACACACACGCGCGCGTGCGCGCATATAGTTTTTAATTATAATAAGTGGACGTAGTAATTATCCCTTCTTACAGGAAGGAAGGAAATAAAACAATTTTATTAAAAGCATCCTTTGTAATGTAATATACTTTACTACATATATAAAATCAAGGTTAATTGTAATACAATAACAGAAAAAAATACATACACACACACACATATTTATATATTTATTTAAATGTACAAACAAAACGCCACCCTATAACCTTGGTTGTATTTACACGAATTGCAACAAGATAATAATAATACAAATTAAATAAAAAAACGTAATTAAGTGATGAAAAAAAAATAGAAAAAAAGAATAAATAAACAAACGATGACTTGCATTTAAAATAAAAAATTATGATAATAATAATATGAAATCGACAACATATTTATGATATAAATAATTACGTTAACAATTTACGTTATATGAATAAATTCAACAAAAAAAATATTCCAAGTAAATATAAATTAAACAAAAAACTTAATTCACTAGAAATAACCAACAAAGATTAGAGTAGAATGTGAAGAATTTACAATTGATAACCTCTACTATGCAATAAGTCTTTCTTTTCTAATGTCATTAAATCTATCAAAAGAACATTATATATGTATATATAATATCATATGAATTCTAACGACAGAATTTTCTACTCAGGAAATGGTTATAAAATCTTTACAGGAATACTAAATAAAATCTACGTTATTTTAAAAATTAAATTTTACTTTCCTGTATTGCTGCTGCAAAAGGATAAAGCTTATCCTAAAGGCCAGAACCTTTAAAGGCTCATAGCCTCTATTTATCACAAAATAAAAAAATAAAACCTAAAGGAAGAATATAAAAGATTGGAATAAACAAACTTTGTCTTTCCAAAGGATCATAAAATTAGCAATTAAATAAAAAAAAAAAAAAAACAGAATAAATAAATCGATGCGCTACCAAAAAAAAAAAAAAAAAAAAAAAAAAAAAAAAAAAAAAAAAAAAAAAAAAAAAAAAAAAAAAAAAAAAAAAAAAACGTAACATCAAATCTAATTAGTTAATTCCAGTTTTCCAGCTACTCCTGGGAAAGGTTATATTGTATAGATTAACTTCAATCACAGATACCGGCTTGCCAAGCCTGACGTATTTGCAGACCTAGTGAAATGTAAAACGTACCGGTAAACATGTAGTTTTGAACAGATTCAGGTCGACCACGTCTGATACGTGAGGTTAATCTACTACATTAGTTTTTTAAAACTGTAAAATACAGTGACCACCCAAAAATTTTGAGTATGAGGGATTTTGAAAATTTCAAAGTTCCAAAAAAAAAAAAAACACAAAAACCTAATAGAAATTTGCGAAAGATTTATTATTAACGTACCGGAGTGGCCAGTATCTATTAATTGGTTCAATACAAATTCTTTGAAAATTGCTCAAAACATTTCTACGTCTGCGGTATTGATACCATTACATTTTGGACAAAAAAAAAAAAAAAAAAAAAAAAAAAAAAAAGGAGAGGGATATTTTATGTAATTTTTAATTTTATTTTTGTATAGCAATAGTAGAAAATTGAGCTTTCGTTTTAAAGTTATTAAGAAATTCAAAGTTGCAAAAATCGATTAGATTTTGGTAGGATAAACGAACATTATTCGTAAACAGTTTTTACCTCATATCTCGGAATCTTTAACAAAAAAAAAAAAAAAAAAAAAAAAAAAAAAAACTATAAATTACGTTGAAGAAAAGGTTTCTTCGTATTTTAATGAAAAAGTAGCATAAGGTTTTTTATATTTCAAATGAAGGTTTTATTAAACCGAAGATTTGCCGTTTTGATTGAACACCTTTTAATGTAAAATCATAATCGTGCCATTATTTTTCCGGATGAAAAAAACTTTTTTGTTTCCTGGATATAAAATGTGATGAGTGATTTTCATAGGCCTCTTTTCAAGCCAACTTTATATATAGGCTGAGATCATCTGAAATCCATTCAGTTTATTTTTAAGACTCCTACACGATCTAAGATCATACATGATTTAAGATCCTACACAATCTAAGGTTTATTTTTAAGACTCCTACATGATCTCAGATAGGAATGTATTATAAGTATTCATTAGTATAAGACAAATTGGGTAAACATGGGACGCAGGTATAAGGGAGGAAAAAAAATACATACGGGACGAAACGTGGCAACTTGTAGGGTGTGGGAGACAGCCTGTTTGCCGATAATGCCTTGGTCCAGGACACATACAAGAGTGAACTGGATCGAGATACCTCCGATGAAGCAATCAGGCCTCTCATAGGTGTGAGAGGTCCCGCGCGGGTGGGGGAGGGGCACTCGCGCATTTTTCAATGCTCATGCCGCCCCTTTAGGTCAGGCTAGTAGGACGGGAAGGGTAATCTCCTGGAGGAGGGATGTGTCGGCTCATCACAAGCGGAGAGTCGCCGCAACCCAGTGATCCCAGGAGGACCCCGAAGGGGAGGCTCCACTGCGGGAGCCCAAAACAGGAAGGGCAAAAGGTTAGGATAATCTACTGCCACGACTTCCAGGGTTGACTGACGATATGCCGAAAGGCGATTCCAGTCGCCCCTGGAAAAACGGTGAGGGAGGTTTAGTCGGTAAGGAGTAGGACCAACTTCGTTCATGGTTACCATGTTTTGGAGCCTATTTAGCTTTAGCTAGGCCAGGACGGCAGCGTCCTGATTTCGTGCCCGACAGACCCTACAAAGACCCTGTGAGGCGCGCGTGAATGCATATTCCTCATCCTCATAGTAAAAAAATAAAATAAAATAGAAAAGATAGGAATGTAACCGGACTTTAAACAAAGACATATTTCAAGCCTTATCTTATTAGTGAAAACCATTAATAATGATGATATTTATTTGTAATCAATCTCATGCATCAACTTTCAGAACAGCAAAGATCAATCGATCAAAAAAATCTCTGCTTTATTCTTAAAAGGAACAATTTTTATTTTCAATACATCTTAGGGTTTTTAAATATTAATAATATAATATTGCGAAGAATATCAAAATTTTCATTAAACAAATTCTGGGTTTTTCTTGACCACCTTGATGAAATGACGTTTTCAAATTGAAAATTATGTAGTACTAAAAAGATGATTAAGAAAAAAAAATCAAAATTCTAAGTAAAAAATTTGGGTCTCAGTTGACTTCCTTGACCAAATTAAGTTTTTATCATAAAAATTATTCAGGAATCAGAATAAAATTGCTAAAAATTAAAAGTTTTTAGTAAAAAATTAAGATCCCATTAAACCCCTCTTGTTCGAGATGCCATTAAACCCGTCTTGTTCAAACGGCTATCTCATATAATATTTTAACATATCCAAGACTTAAAAAAATAAATAAAGTATTAATAATTATATAGCAAACATTTTTAAAAATGTTTAAATTCTTAAGGTGGATCGTGGAATTCCCTTTTTTTTAGAAAGTTTCCATGCTCTCAACATTAATAATAATGCGTTCGGAAAGTCACTGAAAAAAAAAAAAGCTTTAGAATTATGTGGTGCATTCTCTTCTTTTGGTTTAGGTTGATTGCCTTATAAGTTTGTTGGACGTTGCTCAGTAATAGCAAAGACATCAGTTTTGAGTTGTGACTGAACGTGCTTCGTTTCGTTTATCGTAATCAACAGTTGCGAGAAACGTGATGGTTCTTTCGATAGAGGAATGAATTTTTCTTGTTGATACGTCTTTCGTGAACTGACAAGTATACTGATTTAGTGAAGCACAAGTTTTCTGAAAAGTTTACTAATACTCTTGTTCCTCACCGCAACGCATTTCGAACTTTTATCTAAAAATTTCGGGCAACATGCTTTTTTGAAAACGATGATGATAGTGGAAGACGACCAAAACTAAACGAACAGAAGCTGATTGATATTTCGGATGCTATAGCCCAAAATCCATCAAAGTCCTTGCGTAAATTGTTAGTAAAGCAGCAACATATCGGACCACACGTAAAGCGGTAAGAAAAGAACGGAAGCTTTTCCTCTACAAAGTAATGTGAGTTCAAGAACTGAAACCTACAAATCATAGCCAAAGAACTAAATTGTTATCAATGATTTAAACAATTTATTGACCAAACTTCCGTTGGTATCCTCGAAATAACGTCTTTTATAAATGAAGCGTGGTTTCATCTGGAAGGGTATATTAATTCACAAAATAAACGAATGTGGTCGACAACTAACCCCCATGAACACACGAACAATCTTTACTGATTCTGGGTCGATATGAGTAGAACGCGCATTGTGGATCCAATATTTTTTTGAAAATAATTAATAGTGATCGTTATTGTGCTGTTTTAAAAAACTTCATTAGTCAGTTAACAGAAGTGGAAATCAATTACCGTGGTTAAAAAAGTTGCCGCTATAGCGTATACACCTAACAACAACAGGTCAATGATGTTTTTACGAAATGTCTTCGGTGAACGAATCGTTTCGACGTGTTTGTGGCGTCCAGGATTGTTCGATTTGATTCCCCCAGATTACCTTTTACCGGTTATCGGAGAAACAAGTAATATATCGCAACAGATCCCGCACGACTGACGAACTAAAAACTGCAATAAAGGTTTACGAATGAGACATTTCAATACATCAGCTGGTTAAAGTGTTTGAAAACAATCTGAAGCAGCGTTGTATTGATGATGGAGGAGGTCATTTTCAACATGTTTTATAAACTATTCCAGTTATAGTAATATCCGTTTTTATAAAATAATGAGATAAAAATATAAAGTAATAATTAAGAAAGTTTTGTCATTACACTTTCATAATTCCAGTGCATAGCAGATTTCCGAACGCTCTGTACATACAGTTGAATATTTAATCTTGAAAATCAAAGTTCACAAATAATTGAAATAATAAGTACAAGTCCCGTTCAACCCTTTTTCTTTGGGGGGGGGGGGCTTAAAAATTTATTTATTGGAATCTCTCATATGACTCTCTCTCTCTATCTCTCTCTCTCTCTGGATGACGCTTGAATTTCAGGCCGTACCGATTACAACCAGTACAAACTCTTCGTGAAACTCTTTCTTTCGTCAAAAGAAAAGTTAAAGATTTCTGTGATATGACTTTAGTCGACATGGAAGACGACAGATTCCTCCGCGGTTAATGTTTAATGATGGTAAAATTTCAGTCATACTGTTCACATACGAGGACTTGAGAATCTGCACAAGATTTCAGAGCAAAAGTGAGATTCACTAAAAGTTAATAATTTTAGGCGGTTTCATTTACAAAAATTTATGGCCTTTTCCTTTTTGAAGGAATCATAATAACAAGTCAATTATTACCTTGAGATGCTGCAGGATTGGCTTTTTCCACAACTAAATAAAGACTCTGAAGGCTTAATTTTTCACCAAGATAGGATCTCGCCACATCGGCACGAGTTTGTCGGTTTCAAACTGATGCAGTGTCTCGAAGCTCGATAGGGCGTAAGGGAGTCCAAGACGAAACTATACTTTTACTTCCCCCCCCTCCCAAATTACCAGATATTATAAAAATGTGTGATTTTTTTCTTGTGAAGCTATATCAAAGGTGTTTATGTTCACCATTACCTGCTGATTTGGACAAGCTGGAAAAGAGCATCACATCTACAGTAAGAACTGTAACAGAAGATTATCGGCAACGTATTCCGGAAGAATTTAGCTGTCCTCTTGATGTTCGTGTAGCAGATAAAAGCCATATTGAAAATCTGTAACTTGTTAGGAGAAATTTTAAACATTTTTGAATAGTATGTAATTTGCCTTGCAATTGTAACATATTTTTATTTGAAATCTGGTCATTTTTTTTTATACACATTTATACATGTATAATTCTATACGAATTAATCAATTAGACTGCTACAATTCTGAATACAAATAACGATATTGCTTAATATTCAAAATAAGAACTAATACGTAAAAAAATAAAGTACAAAAATTATCAATATGAAAAACGAATAAAATCTCAAGTGAATTCCATATATATCTAAAATTGATGTAAACAAACGTTCTGCTCTTTTATTGGTTGGCTGAGCCCTTAAGCGAACTGATAATGTTCGATACGCGCTTTCGCTTATTTACACTTCAATAAAATAATACCTTTCCATTATGTTAAAATGAATTGCTCTTTCTATATACATAACGATAAAGATTTTTCCTACAAAAATTTGTTTAACTCTATCCTTTTTTTTATAAATTTGTATACTTAACGAGCTTCCTGAGCTCGTTAAAAACATAATCTTTCTTCGTACGGCAGCAACTCTAATGAAAATATTCATTTTACCTACCAATTTTTTCTCATCTTTATATCAGCAAACATTTTTCTATTATAATTCGTTTTTTCACTACATTAAAAATATTATTTCTAACCTCTGTGATATTCGCCGTTCCTTAAATAATTTTACGGGCTAGCATTACCGAATTAATAAATTTTTTAAACCATAAAACGCACCCTTTGAATTTTTTGTGACCATTTTTTAACTTCCTCTCTTATTGTTTTACACTAGATAATGAATCCTTCCGTAAAGCTGCAACACCAATTTATTTATCTATAACGTAACATAAATAATAAAGGAGAAATATTTTCCAAACGAACACTCAGATATAGAAAATTTAGAAATAAAAGGACAATATGAGCATGTATGATAAAATAACATACTATAAATGGAGGAAGAGTACAGTCACATAAAAAATTGCCAACAGAGTCGTCAAAACGATCTAAATAGAAGGTGGAAAGACTGTATGGAAGATGTGTACTATTTATTACAAACCGCAAGATATTTCTGTTAAAAATTATGTTGAAACGTTACAGGATGAAGGAGGAACAACAATTCTAAAATTGGAAGTTATCCGAATCATACAAGGAATGAAAAGAGCTGTAATAGATGAAAAATCCGTAGAAGTGGAAAAATGTCTCAATGTGAGATTATAGGAAATGATAAAATTCTGGAACTAAACTTTAGTGTAGAAACAGCATCACATCAACCACTGAGGGTGGTCACAAGAACTTCTAAAAACGTTTTGTAATAGATCCTTTATCTGTATTGTTTCGGCAGAAGACAGTGACAGAATTGTGTGTATTGTGGACTGAAGGATACTCCCTATCATACTTTCTTCCAGTGCGCACGCTGGGAAGTTACCATGGGAAGATTCAAAATGGAAGAAATTAGACCGGAAACGATAATCCCGTGTATGCTCAGAGGCCCAAAAGAATGGGAAAATGCTGAGAAATGGATTAAGGAAATACTAATTACCAAATCTAGAGAATTCCGGGAATGGGAAACGTAACCAATTCCTTAAAGATGACACGAGGGGAAGAGACAGCCTCCTGGGAAGCCGGCGCTCGTCCCCGTTCGCGCGGATAGACGTCGGTGAAGAGGCACGGGGCTCCCGACACCCTGGGTCGGAAAAAAAAAAGACCTACACCGATGAGGATGCTCATATCCGTATGGGCACTCCTCATTAGAGTGGGCAACAAAAGGTAAAACCGAGACCCAGTGGAGGGGGCGGGGCCGGGAAACTGAATAACTGAATCAGGTCACCCCGCTCCTAAAGGTAGAGGCAAGGGACGAAAAAAGATCTAGACCCGGCAGGCCGTCCTGTCATACCGCACGTACAGCCGGTGGGCAGGGAGGCCCATTAGAGGTAAAAGACACTACCCGGGACTGAGTTTTGCTTAATTGCTGGTCGCTTCTCGGCCTCTGGCCCCGTGCTGTACTTGCGATTTCTGCTACCGGTAGCAACTTAAATTTGCTTCTGCAAGA
>JAAAKQ030258754.1:4980-27911 GCA_010016005.3 Zanna intricata | reverse complement strand
TGTGAATGAAGTGTAGTCTTGTACAATCTCAGGTCGACCACTCCTGAGAAGTGTGATTAATTGAAACCCAACCACCACAGAACAACATCAGTATCCATGATATAGTATTCAAATCCATATAAAAATGTATATCTTTACTAGGATTTGAACCTTACAACTCTCGACTTCGAAATCAGCTGATTTGCGATGTTGCGTTAACCACTAGACCAACCTGGTGGGTTATCTTAACAGTTTACCATGATTCATACATATTAGCAGTGTCTCCAATAATCTGGAATAGTGAAATGCTTCATATTACTGAAAATAGTTAAGGAAGAGGAATTCCTAAACATTATAAGTTTAGGAATAACTTATAATTTTTTATATAAAACTATGAAAATGGCCAATAATACATTTTAAAATTGTTATTGTAGAATTCAACAGCAACACATCAGAAAACTTGTCCATATATATATATATATATATATATATATATATTACTTTGAAACTAGTTTATCTTGGCAATTTTATTGTTGCTCCACTATGAGATAACCTTTACTATACTTAAAAGTGAATTCAGTAAACTGTTATCACAATTTTTAATATAAATCCAAATTAATGAATTTGAAAATCAATATAAAATATGGTTCTTTTATAAAAATTAATAGAGAAGAAATAATTCATTTTTAAGTGGATAATATCTCCAAAAATATTCCAATATTAAGGTACTTCACATTACATTTATTTAAATAATTAAATTTTCGTGTAATAAATAAAAATAAATACTGAGAAAATCATGATCAGTAAAAAAGAATAAATATTCATTTAGAGAAAAATTTTATTAAACAAAAAACACTTACATTACTGATAAGATCCATTGTAAGGCTAGATGTTCTTAGAGCTTGTTCAATAGGACCTCTAACTCTATCTGCTAAATCTGCACACAACTGCTCAAATTCTTCACGACTGACACGCAATTTAAAATCTTTCTCATCTAGTAATCCTTCTACCTGAAAAATTAAAATAAAATATTTAGATTAACAAAAAAAACTTCTCTTATAAAACAAAGGAAAGATTATTGAATTTTTAAAACTATAAATTCTTAAGGCATGTTTTATATGGCAGCCGTCCTGACTCCTGTAGGGAAGACACTCACCTTGTAATGATCCCTATCGCCACACCACCCCTTCCTTTCTAGTCTTGATAGGATTTACCAGAGGTCCTCTTTTGGACCCTCTAAACCTGATAACACATCAGAATCATCGGTCTGGTCGGCATCCTGGCAGATATTTCCATAAGTGTAATTACACAACTTATTATTGTCATTATATGGCTTTTTCTAACCACAACCACCTACCATAACTTAAAACCTTCAACTATCAAATAAACCGACTTGCAGAAACGTGATCCCAGCACCTTCCTTAAATACTTAAGGTTCCACACAAAAAACTCTTCCCATATCTAACTTTAATATGCACTCAGAATATTAATACATTCAGCGTCAAAGACGAATAAGTGGTGGTTTCTTATTATTCATTCCCAACTCCACAGTTACCATGTGTGCATTAACAGCAGTCATTACATTCTACGTTATTGTAGCAGTCAGACCTTCATTCATGTTCTTTATATTCTAGTGATATATCATTTGATACATAATCAATGTAAATTTGTGCTTGGTTTCCATTATTATTATTTTTTTTTTTTTTAATTACTTATGGCAGATGATTAAATATCAGGACTTTCACAACAGAAGAGCCAAATGTCCAAGTTTGAATTAAAAACTTTTTTAGAAAAAGATAGTAGTGATGAAGATTTTGATGAGATAGTGAGCAACTCATACTACGGATGGGAGGATGTTAGTGACTATGACTGTGGAACTGGAAAAGATGACAAAGAAAACAAAACAATTATTACAGAACAAAATTCCAAAAATGATGGTTTTGAAAACTAAATTGACAAATAAAACCTAGATGAACAGACACTTGCTAACAACCAAACATCTACACAATATTGTGTGGGCACCATTTATGCCAAATTTGAAAAATATTCCACTTACTTTTATTAGAATGGTTAAATTTTTTTTTTCTATGTAATTTATTTGTAATTAAAATTTATATAGAAAAATTTGTAGAAGCTTGAACATAATGAATAAATAATAAAATTCATTGTACATTTCTACTACAGTTTAATGTATTTTTGTTTTGTTTTGTGTAACAATATTCTGTAGTTTGTTTCTGTAAAATAATTTAACTAAAGTAAAAGTATTTGTTTTATTGTAGAAAGGTCATATAAAAGCAAACAAAAAAATAAACACAATTTGTTAAAATAGAAAACTGTTCAGATGTTCATGTGAATAACATTACTGATTAATTATATGCAATAACAATATAGATTAATGATGAGTTTTACTGCTATTTGTTCATCTCTCAAAGTAATAATGACAATTTATTTCAAATTAAATGACTTATTCACAAGAGCTAGAATCTTCTCTAATCTTCTTCTGTTGATGGCCTTAATTCTTTTACTGTAAATCTAATACTTGCTCAGTTCATTAAAAAATTTCAAGTGTGTAAAATATTTATTTTTTTTCCAGCGTTTTCTTGCATTTGTGAAAAAATTATATAAAATCTTTTTCTTTTTTTTTTCATTAAGCCTTGTTATCAAGAACACCAATATAAGTTACCCTCTATAAAATAATCCCTCTTTTTAGTACAATATTATGCTATTTTATTTCAAACATGATTTTCAAACAAAAATAGGTACGCGTAGTATTTTTTTAGTACACTTTGATGATCCTGGATAAAAAAAAAATATTGTTTTATAAAAGGAAATGTTATCATTTCCTTAGAATTCTGTTGAGATTATCTCTTAATTCATTGGCTTATCCTAAACTTAGTTACGTTCGATAAAAAATGATTTTTATGACACTTTTTATCATTTCTGAATAAAAGTCATCTTTTCTAAAATTTAACTCATTAATTCCTCTCTTTTTCTGTTTAGCCTCTGGAAACCATAAGGTTTCCAGAGAATTACATCAGAGGATAAATGAGAATGATATGAATGAATGTAAATGAAGTGTAGTCTTGTACAGTCTCAAGTCGACATGTAGTCAGGGAGATGTGTGGTTAATTGAAACCCAACCACCAAAAAACACCAGTACCTACAATCTAGTATTCAAATCCAAAAAAAAAGTAAATGCCTTCACTAGGATTTGAACCTTAGAATTATCGACTTCAAAATCACCTGACTTGAAATTACGAGTTAACCAACTAGACCAATCTGGAAGGCTAACTCATTAATTCCTGCCACCTCCAACTCTAGCCCATCAATATTTGTCATAAATTAACCTAGTACTGATGTTTAAATCTGTTGTTACCATTATAACAATGAAAAAAAATATATATATATAGTAAGTATATATTTTCTGTTTACTCTTACTATTTTCAGTTAGTACAAATTGTCACATATTATTAGGTGCTGTTAAAGATTGGTAAAAGAGATTTATATCCTTACTAGTCTTATTTATCAGAAAATATCAATATCATGGCTACCCACCTCTCAAAAACATACTAGCTTCTTATCCAACAACATTCCTAGAATTCCTAAGAAGGATCCTTAATTAACAAACACAATGTACAAAAAAACTACCATGACTAACTATAATGAATAAATCAAAAGAAAGCAATAATCGTTACATATTATCAGGAGTCACTTCTGCTAATAGCAGCTATTAGTAGAACATCTTTTTCTCTATTCCAAAAAAATGGGAAAATTTTGAAAATGCTTATGATAAAAGAAAAAAAAAAAATCTGTAATTTAACTGTAAAATACCTGAGCAAAATGTTCAGTGTTAGCACTTAACACATTTTTTAGTCTTCCGGCTTCTTTGAATAGTTTTGCCATGGCACGAGGATTTTTAAATACATCATTTGGTGTCTTTTTCATTTCATTAAACTTTTTACCTAAATAATCCCTCAACCTAATCTGCATTTCTAAACCACCAAGTGTACGATCATACCTATACAAACAAAAATTAAACATTAAATTAGAAAACTACAATTCTTCATTTCTAATACATTTTTTATAAGTGAATTTTACAAGTTAAAAAAGTCAAAGTATGAAAAAGACAAACATGAAATAATTAATGTATTAATTAAAATATATTTTACTTCTTATTTGAATTTCTTTGATTTTATTAGAAATATAAAAAATTCTAACTTTGTTCTTTTGCTAAATTATAGATATAAATTTAAATATGCACAAAAAGGGTAAATTTGTAATTCAAGAGAATATCAACTGTTTATTTTATTCACACCAGAAAACAATATCTAAAGGAAGGAGCTTGACAACAATTTTCTTCAACATCTTTATCAGCAAACTATCTGAGCGTTATCTGTATAGTCATATTCTATTCATTCAACAATTTAAATAAGGTCAAATTTTCTGAAAATTTGGCCCACCATGGTCTGACAGAAGAAATAGATATTTTTTCAGATAGGTTACAGGGAATTAAAGAGATCAATCAACTTTACAATTAGATATTGGGCTTGATTTTGGGAAAATTTCATCTCATTTAAATTGTTGAATAGATAGAATGGTAATCCTGAAATATGTTTCCTAATAAAGATGTGAAAAAAGTTGTTAGCAAGCAGAAAAATCATCCTTTGAGAATTGTTTTCTGTGCACAAAATGAACAGTTATTTCTCTTCTAATAGTTACTCCATATCTTAGTTGTTATAACATTATCAGAAAATAGATTAATACTTTTACTTAACTTTAACAATGCATATGACGATTTATGACCAACCCTATGTTCTATAAAAGGGATAACTTTCCAGGTTAGAAAAATCTATACCTCCAAACAGACAAATATTTCGAACTGCTTCTTCTCATGGACATCACATTTGAGTATGTGCAGTTATTCAACACTGATGAGAACAAAGTGATTTACATCCCACAATGTAAAATAGAATCTGTCCCAAAGCTTTCCAACTCAATCACATCAAGAGGTTCAAGAGTAGCTAGTAGGATAACAAATTAATGACCTCCCCAGATTTGACCAAGTATTTAAAACAATTATTTGTGTTATTAGAGATAGGCTCAATTGAAATTTATGGTCGGATAAATCCCACAAATAGATGTAAATGGAAAAGATGTTTCTTATAGTTCAACTGGTACTCTTGTGGGCAGAAAGAGTAAATGTTAAGTCTAGTAGTATTACCTAATATTACCAATGCAATAATACTAATGCAATGTATCTGAATTATGCAACCATAATAGTTGTTAATGAACTAACGTAGCTATTTTTAAGAATAACAAGCATTCCATGTTATGATTACTATGGAGAAAGAATACCCATAGCCTTTCTCCCTGAACAAAATATACTTTATTTTATTACTATAAATAATTTCATATACACAGTAAAACAGCGTAGTAAATAATCAACATAAAAGAATTGATAAATAAATATTATTCAATTATTAATTGCAAAACTTTATAACACACATTTAGTCTTTATTTTTGGAATATTTTTTTATTAAACACCTCCAAGGCAACTGGACTCACCGTTAGGCATTACACAGTTGCTGTTATTTTTGGAATATGGACACTCAGAACTTAACTGTAATCAAGTGTATAGATAGTTTCCAAAAATAATTGAACAGCTTATCAATTCAACTAAAGGAACAGATGCTCATAAATGCACATAAAATAAAATTGTGAGAATATAGGTAAGAAATAAACTTACTGAAGAATTCAGACCATTAAGAATGGAAAAGTAAAATTGTTGTGAATTACATACATCATTAAAATGACAAAAATAACAAATCTTTTATTCTGATTGGTATGTAATAATATACTATATAAATCACATCAGGAATGGGTAGATATCTACCCATACATCTGGATAGAGAAAAAACAAATATTTATAAGAAGAAAGGAAACAGAATGCTAGAAAATGCAAAAAAAAATATAAAGAGAGTAAAGATAAGTAAAACCAAAAACATAGATTTAAATTATTAGATAAAACAGAGAATAAGAGTAGATAAAAATCACGAGAAAATTTAGGAATCCAGGAAACAATTATGGATTTTTAATAAAGTAAGAAAGTAAAATTAAAAATAGCAAAACAGGAAATTAATTAACATAAAAAAAATGCAATATAAAATTGTAGCAAAGGATTTATGGTAGAAGTTATTTTATTTTTTTTGCCAGCGTAAATATATCAAATAGAATAAATTAACAGGTAATAATAACTTAAAGAAGTAAAAATGGATGAAGAGAATGGTGGAAGAATTAGTAATGTAAGGGTTGGCATGTTGAAACCAGCTGAAGTAGTAACAAAATAATATCGAAAATTATGATGATTAAAATCTTGGATTTGTACCTAGAACATCTCATGGAATAATTGCTTGTAAACTTAAAAATATAGAGCGAGATATAAACTTACAACCAAAGGTATGTTTAACAAAGCAGTTTGTGAAATTAAAAAAACATTGGATGCAGTTTCACTGCATGCCATTTACAAGGGGTGGCTGATGTATACGAGGTGTGTTCAAAAAGTAAGATGACTTTATATTTTTAGGAAAAAATATTTATTTATTCATCAAAATTCATGTTGTCCCCTTCAATGTAATCCCCCTCAGATACAATACACTTGTGCCAACGCTTTTTCCAATCCTCAAAGCACTTCTCATAAACACTTTTCAGTATCGCCTTGAGCTCTTTCAGCTATGCAGTCTTTATCTCCTCAATCGTTGCAAACCTTCGTCCTTTCATATGTCTCTTCAGTTTTGGGAACAGGAAAAAGTCGCATGGGGCCAAATTCAGTGAATATGTTGGCTGAGGCATGATTGTGGTGTTGTTTTTGGCCAAAAAATCTCTCACAAGCAAAAATGAGTGAGCGAGGGGGCATTATCGTGATGCAAAAGCCATGAATTGTTTTTCCACAATGCCGGATGTTTTCTTAGTATTGCTTCTCGCAAGCGGCACATAACTTCAAAATAATACTCCTTATTGACTGTACAATCATGTGGTAAGAACTCCTGATGCACTACGCCACAGTAATCGAAGAAAACAGTATCTGGTGGTATACACCAGATATCCTCTGTAATTTTTAATTTTTTATGCAATTAAAAAGAGAGATTAAGAGTATTTATTTCACCATGGATGATGAACTAAAGAATGCAATGAGGTTACAGATCAAAGAAAGACTGCCAGCATTCTTCACTGAAAGAATAAGAAAACTGGTGCACCATTTGAAGAAATTATTTTTTGAGAAAATAGTTGTAAGTTTTTACAGAAAATAAAATATACCTTTAAAAATATTTTTTTCAATTGCAAGTTACAAGGGTAATTGTATAACATTTCAGCCATCTCATATTAGCAGCTAATGACCATAGCAATCAAAGCAAAGAGTAGAGCAAAGAAGTATACACTTCCCCTGTGTTAATACACATGAGTTCTTACACATACTGCATGTATGTATTCATACAGAAACAACATATGTTTCTTTCAAACAAATAGCTAAGTAAAATAAATCTTTAAAGTGTACAATTATTTAATCTTAATGATCAAATGATAAATTAATTTTTATCCTAATTTAATTTAAGATTAAATTAAAGTAAAAAAATGCACCATCATAAAAAATATAATTATAAGAACAAATTAAAAAAATTATTCTTACCCAACACCAACAATTTGTACTTGTGGATGAGTTTCTGTGACACCTTTATCTTTAACTTTAACAAGCTGGAAACTGACAACAGTAGCAGTGGTACTTGATGCTCCCATATCATAAAACATCATATATTGAGCAGTTTCATTAAAATCTTTTCGCCGGAATATACCATAATTCAAAGCAACTAAAAAAATAAAAGTAAAATAAAAAACCAACACATATAATTAAAAATGCTAGATCAATAAACATGATGTATGGAGATATTTTTTTTATTATTATCACTGACATTTTATAATTTTTTAATTATCATTTTAATAAAATGTGGATCATACCTGTGAATGAATTAAAAATATCTCAACATAGTGCTTTCAGCAAAATACACTCCTGCTGCATCATAAGACTTTTAAAATTATGTTTAATAATATCCAATTACACTCAAAACTATGATTACACATAAAAAATGTTTAAAAAATTTTATTTTAAATCTAAAAACAAAACAGCTATTTTTTGGGCTATTTTTTTGGGGGGGTTAACTAATTTCTACATAATATTCTGTTTTTTTAATTTAAAATGAGCCAAAAGCTTTTTATTCTGGTTTCAACCTTTCCTTTAGTTTAAGCAACTGCCAAGCATTACCTAGAAATTGATCACAAAAAATAATTTAAAATAAAATATATATAAATATAATAAAAAGGAATTTGTTGAATTCTCTTGGAAACCCTTATAAGATCAGAACAAAAATAAATAAATAAATAAATAACTTTAGTCATAAACATAAACATGCTTTTCAACGTCTGTAAATTAAAATAGCTTACAGATACTTAAAATCAAGAGAATATAAAAATTTTAGCATTACAAGAAACTAGATTTACAGATGAAAACATCTTCGAATCAAATATCTATGTATAGTTAATCAAAAATAACTATAGCTAATTTTTTAAGGAAAAGTTGGTAAAGGAGTTTCAAAAAACTGCCCTATTTTGGATATAGTTTTTGTTGTAAATAAGAATATTTCAAACTTAATAACTGACTCACCATCTGAAAGTTTGTCTTTTTTAAGTTTAAAATAAAAAAGACCCCAAAAGGTAGAAAAATTTTTGGCAGCAATTAGAAAAGGAAATTTCAAAAATCCCATCCAAAACTGTAAAAATTTATTAGGGAATTTTAATGCTCCAGTAGGTAAAAAGGGTTAATAAACAATAGTTAGAGATTATCCCACTTATAGTAAGAGGTGCTACCCAAAAGTTCAGGGAATTTGAATTTTGCCCGCCAACCATTGCTGGTACGACCTGCTGCCGTTAGATGTGGTTAACAGTACTCTGTGAATCAGTGTTCCATCAATTGTAACAGTGAGAGGCTGCATTGTTGACTTTCATGCGGTTGTGTAACATTGTTTTACTACTTCGGCGAAGTTCTAAATGGCAGATTTTAAAGAGCAAGAACCTGCATCAAATTTTGCATGCTTAAAAAAAACTGGTGCCGAAACCCATCGCTTGCTTGTGGAAGCATTTGGTGACAATGCTATGAGTAAAAGTAAAAATTTTTTGTGGTACAAATGATTCAAAGATGGACGAATGACAGTTGATAACGATGAGCATTCAGGAAGACAATCAGCAAGTGCAACACCGGAAAACATCACGAAAGTGCGAGAGGCTATTGTTGCAGATCATAGACAAACAATCCATGATGTTTGTGCAATCGTACAAATGTCATATGGGTCCCTGCAACGCATTTTCGCAATTTGAACATGAGACGCATTGCTGCAATATTCGTACCAAGAATATTGAGTTTCTTGGCTTCCAAAACGATGGTAGTGATTCCCCACCCATCCTATTCGTCTGACCTTGCCCTGTGCAACTTTTTTCTCTTTCCGAAAATAAAATTTTAATTGAAAGGCCATCGTTTTAAAACAATTGAGGAGTTTCAGGAAGAAACGCAGAACGTGCTTTGAACACTTACACCTGCAGACTTTCAGGGATGCATGGAATCATGGGAAAAACACTGGGATCAATGCCCAAGAGGACTACTTTGAAGGAGAGAGACAGTGGAAATTAAAAGTTATGGTAAGCTATTTTATTTTTATGGTAAAATTCCCTGAACTTTTGGGTAGCACCTCGTATAATGAATAGAAATGGGGAAAGACTAATTAATTTATGAAAAGCTTTCAATTTAAAATTAATATCTACTTACTTTAAAAACACCTCACGAAACAAAAAATGTGGAGGTCCCCTAATCAACTCTTAGGGGAATATCAAATAACCCATACAGCAATTTCAGGCATGTAAAAGAAATCTTAAACCTAAAGGTTACAAAAAGTTGTAATGTAGAAACAGATCATTATCTATCAAAAAATTAAAGTAAAACTTCTTCCTCAAAATACAAAGAAGGTGTTCAAAAAGAAAATTCAAAATCAAACAAAGGTATGTTTCAAAATATACTATCCAGTTTAAAATTAGAAAATTGAGAAGCTTCCTTTAAAGAAAACTTCCCAAAAATTGTTAAAGAAGTAGCAAGCCTAACAGGAAATATTTAAATACGTGAAGGAATAGAGAATATGATAAAGTGTTACACAAAAGATTAACTGCATGGAAAAAGTAACATACCATAAAAAAGGAAGTAAACTAAAATACGTTGTTTACGAATTAAACAAACATCTAAAGTTTTAAGGAATGATTAATTAAAACATCACGGGAGAAACTCGGCTAAATGAAAGAAGAAATTTTATGAAGAATAGTACAAAAAAGGTTTTACAGAATTTTTAAAAATGACCTAAGGCATTATTATCAGCCTCTAAGTTTATGTTTTAAAAGAATAGATGGATCCCTAGCAATGAACAACGAAAATTGTTAAATCCTAAAAAATCATTTCAAAAATCTACTGAACAGTGAATTAACCACGGGAAAAATTCATAAAAATTCAGATTCAAATCCACCAGAACAGAATAAGAAGATAGTTAAAACATTAAAAAAATAATAAAGCATCTGGTTTACACTCAATTTACTGAAATGTGGACATAAGCAGATGAAACATCCATTGAAAGCTTAGGAAAGTTATTTATTCAAATGTGGAAAAATAAAAAAAATTGTGTGATGACTAAATGCTTTCACATACCCTCTTCATAAAAAACATGTAAATAACTATAGAGACATTTCTTTGTTACCAGTAACTAAAAAAAATTTTCTCAAAAAAAAAACTTTTACTAAGGAAGAACAATTAGAACCCCAAATTGGAGAATTCCAATTACAGATTGGAATTCTAAATAGAGAAACATATTAGAGGAATTTTGAGTTAACAATAAAATATTTTATTTAGTAAAAGAAACAGTTACAAATACTTAAAAATAAAATTTCAAGGACTAAGCTCTGAACCCTTTGAAATCAAAACAAGTGTGAGGCAAATCTGATGGTCCATTGCCCTTATTGTTTAATATAATTTTGGACAAAGTAATTGGGGACAAACAGATGGACATTATGCAACTAACAGATGGAAATTTTAAAATTAAAAAATGTGAAACTAAGAAGTAAGAATAAGAGTCTCAAAAACAATTGTTTGGTATTTGCAAATGACATGGCAATTTTGTTTCCGGATAGTAAAACTGGAGAAATTCAAATTTTTCTTTTAAAAAGTTAGCTGAAAAAATTTGTTTCCAAATATCTTTTGAAAACTGAATTTTTGACAAATATTAAAAATTCTCCAGAGACTTTAAAAACTGAATATGTAAAAATTAAATTGAATAAATTTAAACAACCCAGAGAAATAATTAAACCCAATGCTTTAGCAAAGAATCAAAGTTACAGCCAGTAAAATGGATCTTGGTTATCATATAACAAAGCATTTGTACAATAAAAGATCAATGAAAAACAAACCAGGCATCATAAAGCAGTTACTAGAACTGTATGTTTAAATGCCTTGGAGTGTTTATATATGAATAAGATAGGAAAAATTGAAGAGCTAGGAAAGAAAGAAAAATATAACCACCAGTTAAAATTGAAGAGAATAAGTGGAGGATTAGAAAAAATTAGAGCTTTATACATTTAATGAGAGACTATTAGATACTATAAGGAAAAGAAATCTGATATTTTTTGGACATCTTTTCGGAATGGAAGAAAAAAGATTAACTAAAAGAATTTTTAATTTGTCTATAATCAAGAAACTAAAAACATCTGATTTAATGAACTTCAAATGCTGCGAGAGAACTAAATATCACAGAAGAAATAATCTTAAACAAAAAATTTAGAAATATTACTTTAGAAAACAAGGGTTTCCAAGAAGAACTGAAAAAGAAATATGATTACAGATGGAGTGAAGAGAGAAAACAAATATTTTTAGAAAGAATGAAGATGTATTCGGAAGAAAGAAAGTTAAAGGGGAAAAATGATTAAAATATTATTCAATAATAATATCCACTGCATCGGTATCATATCATCGAAATCATAATAACCAAAAAAGGTTATTATAGGAAAAAAAAATTTCCTAAGTTGGTCAATACTGAATCAGCTGGTTTTGAAATTAGTGTTTTAAGGTTCAAATCCTAGTAAAGGCAGTTACTTTTATACAGATTTGAATACTAGATTGTGGATACTGGTATTCTTTGGTGGTTAGGTTTAAATTAATCATACATCTTAATCTCAGGAATAATCGACTTAAGCCTGTACAAGACTAAATGTCATTTATATTCATACAGATAATCCACATTCACCCTCTGATGTAATACCTTCAGTGGTTCCCGAGGCTTAAGAGAAAAGAAATAAAACACCACCATAACTACCATGAAATCTCCATTACCTTTAAAAAATGGATTTGTGAAGAGGTGGTTTGAAATCATGTGTCCATGCTGCAAAATGCGAACTCATAAAATTTAACTTTTTTTTCATTTAATCAATGTAAAAAAAAAAAAGAAGGTTCGAGCAGTTAATTACCTGCTGTGTAATCATTCATCAACTGTAGAACCTTTAAACCAGACAATTCTGCAGCTTGTAACACAGCCTTTCTTTCAGCTTGATTAAAATATCCAGGAACAGTAATAACTACTTCATTGATGACTTGGTTTGCTGAATTTTGAGCAAATTCTCTAGCTTTTTGAAACAACATTCCTACAAGTTCTTCAGGTGTGAATTGTGTTTCGCTAAAATAAAATAAAAAATTTATTAAATGTATGGTAGTTAAAAAATTATCAATTACTTTAATGTATCAGTTTAATAAATAACAACTGGCAATGAAATTAATATATGTCAATATATATTGACACAATATATAACTGATTACTTGATGCCAGAAGATCCAAAGATCAGGCAACAAATGGTATGATAGAGTAATATTACATTTTAAAATCAAGCGTACAAACAGGACTTATACTAGTTCTGCAAATAGGCAAACAGTATAATATACCTATTATCACAAATAATACAATGTAAATTTAATAAGTTACACCTCTTTGTGAGTATTATAGTAATATAATACTTTTAGTATAGTACAATAAGAAATGTGTTTTTAAAGTATGGACTGTTTAAAATGTATGACCTACATATGAAATCTAAACGCATGACACTTATTTTGCTTAGTTATTTTAATCAATATTTAGCTATAAGCAATAATGGTTTAGTGATTTTGTTATAAGTTGTTTATATTCAGCCATTTATAATCAGTTCTGCAATTTGTTAACCTGCCAAGTGTGAAGTACAAGGAGTAATTAAATATTTTATGACAAAAAGCGCACTACTGCAGCTGAAATTCACAGACAGATTTGTGATGTTTATGGGCTGAATATTATGAGTGATGTTAACGTAAGATAGCAGTGTCATTCAATTCGAGAAGTCATTCAAACAAATATTCATAATGAACGAAGCAGCTGGATGTCAGTGGTAATGAATGATTCGATTGAAAAGGTTGATGGGAAAATTCCAGAAAACTGGCATATCAATACGTTAAAATTGTCTTTGATGTTTCACAACGTTTGATTTATGGTTTTTAACTAAAAAATTGAGCTATTAAAAAAAATGTGTTCCAGATGGATGTCGAAGATGTTACCGACAAAAAAAAATGCAAAATGTCTTACTGCAGCACATGAATTTTTGTGGCATTACATAAATGAAGATGATGAATTGTTTAATTTCACTGACAACAGAGATGATACCTGAATTTCTTATTCAAACATTAAGACAATGGCAGTAGTCAATGCAATGGCAGAATTCATCTCCTAGAAAATAAATTTAAACAAGAATTTTCAATAAAGCAGCATATAGCTACTGCTATTAGGACATAAAAGATTTTTTTGCTTGATGAATTTAGTGATCGCAGAACTATTGAAAATGCTGAAACATTAAAAAAAAGCTGACGACATGGGATGCTATCCCATGGGAATTTAATTTTGCATGACAATGCTCTTTTTCACATATGGTAATTAGATACAAGGCAATTGGAAAAAATCTCATTGAAAATCTTAATTATCTATCCAATGGCTCTAAATTAGTTCCTAGAGATTGTTTTCTTTTTTTTCACCTTGAACAGTGGCTTGTAACACAAAGATTTGAAATAGTGACAGACTGAAAAATGGCATAGTTTAAGTCATGGCAGTGGAATTTCTTTAAGGGGGACTGAAGCTGATGAAATGCTATGAAAATTGTGTGGCAAGTTGAAAGGAACTGTTTAGAAAAGTAATTTTTAAGTTTAAGTAATAAAATTTGTTAATATTTTTCAGTTTTGTTTTTATTTTAAAACTTATCTTAAAAATATGCCTTGCCAGTAACCTAACATAGTATGATATTAACAATGCTTTTGACAATAACGCTGATAATGGTAAAACTCATCAGTTTCAGAAAACTAACATGAGATAGGAAAGTTTAGTTTATTTAAAAACCAAAAATTAACTTTACACAATTAATAAATTTACTAAATGTTTTTATAAGTAATTCATGAATAATTCAATTTTTACTAATGATCCAAATCCAATAATATCACATCTAAGAAAATAGATATCAACATTTCCAAGTTTAAAATAAAATCAATTTTAATATGCATATTTCAAAATAATCAGCAATATTAGTTAAATAACTTTTTTTTTTCAATTCCTTCCATACTGGAGACTGATCATTATATTCACTGTTTATATGTGTAATACTGTAATTTTTATGGAAATTGCTCTTTATAAATTTATAATAATTAAACCATTTATGTAATTTCATAACAATGAAATTCATCACATTCTAATTCACCTCCTGCCTTATAACTTTCCATAGAGTGATCAATTGCAGCTGATGAAATCTAATTTTTATGGGCCTAACGTACTCAATTTCATTTCTATATTACATGAATCTTTATTAATCCACTTTAACCTGATGTAGGATTTTACCATCCATAGAACTAAAAAAACCTTCCACATATATAAATAATTCATTACATTAAATACACATAACTCCCATTCATGTTTTTCAAACTTCATTCTTCGAATGCATAAACTGAGACTGGGAAGATGAATACTTTGAAATTTAAAAGTTTACATAAAAATGAATCAACAATATAGGAATTATAAATCTAAAATTTTGTTATTCAAATAGAAGAGATATCAGATTGTAATTATGAATTCTTAATTAGAAAAAACCTCCAATTACTTCATAACAGACCCTCAACTAGTGATCTCAATAATAACACTGTATATGCGACATGTAAATGTGTGTGCATATGCGTGCATGCACACATTTCATATAAACATTGTATCTTACATAACCTCATATGAGATCAAGTTTAATTCTCTTATGCACCACTTCGTACACTGTAGATCTCTAAATTGCACCTTACTAATGACTTTTTCAAGTCATCAGGCGTGACTGGTGACTTCACCTTTAAGAGACTGCCTGTTTTCTTAAACGAATTAAACCACAGGGGTGGGGTATTGCTTTATTCATACGTGCAGCACCTACGATAATTATTCACATCAATAATTATGCTGAACTATGGTAAACGATCTTGTTTCGATAAAACAAATCACTTGCTGAGCTTTCTGCTGTGGTGTCATCATGACTAAGAGTAAGACTGCCGACCAGGGGATACACAGCAAAGGTCACACAGTGGGGATCACACAAAAATTCAAATAATTCATTAATGTACAGACCAATGTACTAATAAAATTTAATATTAAATATAAACCACCAAAAAAAAGTAAATAGCTAAATTAAACTTCCATTTAAAGAATCCTGCATCTTCAGTTGTTGTTAAATTCTACAATTACATTAAAACATATTTATTTACAATTTTTTTAATTTGTCAAAATTGTTTTTCTTTTTTGAAAAATTTTGAAATTTATTATGGACAAATTTAATAACCACTGACCATGCAGGATTCCATGTAAACTGAATCTTGGAATTAATATGGTAAGTTTAAATTAGCTATTTTCTGTGTTTTGATGATTTATATACCATTTAATATTAAATATGTTAATAATTTATCTATCTGATATGTAATTTATCTATTTTATATATAATAAAATGTAATATATAAATCATAAGTTTCACAATACAAAAAGATTTATTATTAAACATACTAAAAATATTACTTACTCATCATGTCTGAAAATAACAGTGCCACGTTCTGGATCAGGTACTATGTCATAATATGGAAATCTTTGTTTAAATAACTGTACCTGTGGATGTGTTACATGTTTACCTAATAATTCCAATATATAACTATATGTAAGTTTTGGAAATCTTACTCCTACACCAAGTGCATCTTCACCAAACAAACGTTCATTGTCCCTGAAGGCAATTGCTACAGGAGTTTTTCTCTTTGATTCTTTGTTTAAAGCTATTTCCATCGGTACACCAGGCTATTTAGACAAATAACAATAATTATCAACTCTGGCAAATCGGTAAACAAGTATTACAATTATAATTAATACTACATAAACATTCAATATAAGGGAAGATTATTTTTCTTATAACTCTTCTTCTTTAACTACGTTCTGTTTAATAATAACTGATAGTTCAATTACTATCACTCTAGAAAATAGTAGGTACTATATGTAAGAGGAATCTTATTTTTGAATTTGAACACGAAGTAGAATGTTTTACTGAGGAAAACCAAGCCTACACAAAAATTTTTTTCTGCCAACCACTCAATCAAATTCAAGACAAGTGATATCAGTTAGTGATAGTAAGAATATCAATAGACTGAGAAATTGGCAATGCTAATAACAAAAAAATAATAATAAACCTAAAACCTATACTAATAACAAATTATGGATCCTTAATTTGACATCCTTTTCACTAAGTCAAACTATAAAGTTGAGCTGGTTTGGAGCAGTAGCTGAGCTGGTTGTGGAGCAGTAGCATCTCTGCCTTTCATTTGAAAGGTTCTAGATCTGAATCCTGATCAGACCAGGCTAAGCATTTCCTGCTTCTTTTTTTCTTACAAAATATATTTTACTTAAGTGGATGATTAGTCTGTACTTGCTAAAATAAATAAAGAAGAATTACAAAGTAGAAAATTTTTATCTTATTTGAACTCAAAATTAGTATAAAACCACAAGAAAAGTGACAATGAGTAAAAATATAAAGGCAAGAAACCTCTGCCTTGATAAAAGTAAGAAAAAGAATAGAGAAAATTACACAGAAAGAGAAAATTACACAGAAAGATAAAATTTTTTTTTTTGGTGATTTTCTCGAATACTTTCATGGATTCTGTAAGATAAGAAGAAGAAAAATTAAAAAAGAATACATCGTTAGAAAGAATAAATGAATCGTTTGTGTGCTCATTCAAAACAAAAGTGTGAGTACATACAGCAAACAGACCAATCCAATATGCCTTAAGGTGGGTGTAAAGGCCTGCTGCAAATATTTAATATGGTTGATGTTACATGTTTTTGTTAAATAGTTTTGCTAATTTTAACTAAATAATGTTCATGAATTTAGTGTATAAACAACAACAAAAACTTTCACAATGAAAAGCTTCAAAATCCTGAAGATTTTTAGCTGTTTCTTGAGTTGTGATTTTTTAACAAAGCTCAAACCCCAATGTTTTCCTTTTTTATCTCTAAAACAAAAATATAATTTTAGAAGTATAAATCGTTCAAACGAATGGTTCATGCACTGCATGCAGCCACCCAGCGCACCAACAGCAACTAAAAATAAAAATGTGCACACATACAATAAAAAAACAAACCCACACATCATCTTTTTTTATTAGGAAAAATAACATTTATTTTTAATGTGCTTGTCTACTATAACAAATAACACTGAAATGTATATTTAAAATTTCATCATCTTTTTTTTTTTTTTAAGTAAACTTCCATTTTTCAAATTGTTTTTTATTTTATATTGCCCATTTCCCAAACCATGGAAATTTAATTACTTTTATTAGTTTTGCCCAATAAATTAATTTTATTTAATTTACAGATATTAATTTAATAACCTTAAGAGGAGTAAGAGACCAAGTTTTACCAGGGCTAAAGTGATAGCTGAAACATTTCTTCGGCTAATTCAGGAAAGAAGGAATATGTAAGTGGAAAGAATAACAACTAACAGAAGAGATTAGAATATTCTACACTCTTGCATATCAGTTATAAGTAAATAAAATTCTACAGTTTCATATATATATATATATATATAACAGTTGAACTACAATATACATTCTGCACATCAAGAGTAACATAATTATAAAAAATATACTCACAGATACAATTGCAACTTTCATCCATTCTGAGCCTAAATCTATACTCATCACTGCGATTCCATTAACAAGATTTGATGTTAATAATACATTAATTATAATAATAAATAAGTAACTCCACCATCCAAGTGAACAAGATATACTGAATAACTGCATTCTGTAAATTAAATTTTTTTGAAAATGTATTAAAAAAAGTGCTCACTATAATTATTTACAGTATATATCAACATATTATAAAGTAAACAAAATACAGTTGAAAAATAAATGACTAGAATTAAATTAAGCCTACTGTGGTGTAATATTTACTATAATAGTCAATAAAATTATGTAATTCAAGGCATATTAATTCTAAATGCACAATTTAATACTATAAACAAATCTTTTAGCGGGCATGCTTTACTCACCTAAATAAAAATATTGTACTACTAACAAAGAAATAGTTATAAAATAAAATTAAAAACAAAATACTTTAGTAGTCAGATGATCATTTTAAAATTTAATATCAATTAATTAAAAATTATACATCCCAGATTTAAGGACAAATCCATGAGACAATGACTTATTCGACATTATATTACATCAAAAGTAAGATGTTTTTTTTTTACACAATAATGAAATGAAATAAAGTCAATTTCAATAACAAGAAAGTTACTGATCAGACTACAACTATAGTGCTCTTCAGCCATACTGTGCTATTATATCATAGATAAATTATGTTTCCTTACCTTTATTTTCATACAGACATTTCTTCTATGAGAAAGTAGGAAATTATTTTATAATGAATTATTATATTATACTATTTTCCACTGAAGGAAATTATTTTAAAAAATCAACTAAGAAGTAAAAATATTAAAAAATTACACAATTCATAACTCCTGGAAAACCTTTTTTGGAAATTTTACCTACTTCAAAGGAAAAAAGGAAACAGAAAATTAGCAATTCTGATAATTTAGGGAAGATTTTAATCAATATAAAGATGTAGTTGAAGAAATGGATTTAACACGAATACTTGCAGCATGATAGGAAATTAATAATAGTCAGTAGTAAATAACAAAAACTACTATATAAATAATTGAGAATGCAATTAAAAAAAGATGAAAATCAATGTCAAAAATGTTAATAAAAAAAAAAGAAGTAATCTTTCAAAATGATGCGACATAACAGAAACAGCAATCAAGAACTCTCCTTTAAAGCAAAGGAGAAATATTAATTTAGTGAGTGTTACAATTTAATTAAGAAGTCATATTTTACTAATTAAATTATTAAAAGAACAAACTAAAAAACAACTGATTTAAAATAAAAACAGTTTTTACTAAGAGATTAAATCTACAAGAATCTTTTTATTTTTACATGCAACTTTACTTAAAACTTTTTTTGTGTTTACCAGATTTATGTTTTTTTGTCTGTCAACATTTGAACTGATTACTGTGATGGTCATTACTTTTGTTTGAAGCAAAATGTCAGGTCTTACAGTGGAAGATTAATATAAAGTTCATTACAGTACCCAATCATAATGGAATTAGAGGTTCAAAGAAATTATTGAGACTGTGTACTATTTGTTAGTATAGAAATGCCAATATTCATTACTAATTGTTAACCTTCAAAGAGGAATAGTAGCGACTGTAATTTATCTGACAAAATAAAATGGATGTAACTGGCTATAAGTCTGTTTTAATTTGAAAATAAATAAATAAAAGAAAAAAAAAAAAACAGTTAATGTGGTGGTCAAAGTCTTTATTATAATGCAGGTCTTGCCATGCCTCCCTATCAGAAAGCGCTGTGTAGCTGGATCAGATTACATTACAAACAAGTTAGGGTTAAAAATTAATCGTTCAAAATGATAAACTCAATTTACAAAATAAAAATCATGATTTGCTTTAAAATTAGCTCCAAAACTTTTTTTGAAGAGAAAACTTTAGTTTCTTCCTTGAAGGTGTTTAGCAAAGAGCTTCCTTGTTTTAAAGTAGTTGGGAAACTTATTCAGTTCATGTTCTTCTGTATATAAAATATGCGTTGACCGAGTGATTTGATTTGTCAATATTGATGTTATATGCAGTTCTTGCGTAAGTTTTTTATCTGTAGATGAATGAATATGTATCTGGTTTACCTAATGAAGTATTTGGTGATAACTTTAGACTTTTTATAATTGTGATTGCTATATTTGATACGCGCTTTATCAGGAGGTTGAATATTCATTAGGAAAGCCACAATTAATTTTATTTATTAATCATAATGGCATCAGTATATGCAAATTTACTTTTGCAATGGCAGTTCCAGAAAAGTATTATCTCATTTTACAAAATAATGTCAGCGCCTCATGACAATTCAAAAACCAAAAAGCATAAGTGTCACATTTTCAGCAGCATTATACTTTAATTTCTAAACTCAGTCAAAATAAGCTTTACTGAATAAAATATGAATCAACAATTACAAGAAAATTATCACCCAGTCCCATTAACACAGAATCTCTATGCTCTTCTTCCATGACCAGAAACAATCTGGCTGAAAACTTCTGTTTCTTTAAGTATTTATTTGGATCCAGCTTAGCTCTAAGCTACAAGCTGGCCAATAGCTTTCATGTTACTCTTGATTTCAACCACATTTGCCATTCAGTTGAAACTTATTTCTAATAAAAGTGTAAACCTGATTTTGTTATGGGACTACAATTACACTAAAATCCACATTTTGCTTGAAAATCTTCATTGCTTCTTTCAAAAAAAAATTAAATATCCAGAACTACTACTGCCTGCAGAGGTGTACCTTTTCACATAAACTTATGTATAATATTAATTAGTTAAAAATTTACTCCTATTGAAAAGATTGTTAAATAAGTAAGCTAATTACTTCTAGTCATATCAAGACTAACAAACTTAGGAAGCATATTCTTAAATTATCTACATTATTTCATAATGACTAATTTGACTATTTATAAAGCCAAAATTCTAAAAATAATCATTACTATTAAATATCATATGTTCTGTTATACATATAATAATAATAAATAAAACATATTTTTTTAATAGAAAAAAACTTTTTAAATATTATTCAAATGTGTTAAGTGACTGCACTCCATTGCAGGAACGCTTAACCATAGTGATAAATTTCAGAAATGCTATAAAAATAACCATATGTATGCGAATAACCATAAACTAAATAAACAAATGTGAAGAATTATGTCAACACGATCTTAAGTTTTTATAGTTATTTCAACATGAATAAAACTTTATAAATACAAACAGTTAATATAACTAAAAATGGCAAGAGTTATGAGCTTAAGAGCTTATGCATGTTTCAACCTCAACTTTTGAGTATAATAATAATATTTTAATTAGTTTCATCATGTTAGAAATTGTAATAGTGTTTGTAATACAATTAATTTTAATTAAAAACAAAAGGATTCAGTTTTCATAAAGTAACTTATGTTTTTACATAAACACCAGATTTCAACAAGCTGGTAATAAGAAAGTTTCAACGCACAGTTTATATTTTAATCTTAAATAGATGGAAAACATACATACAGAGCATTCAACAATAGCAATTTCAGAACATTATTCCATAATCCAATATATAGGAGACTATTGCAGAATTCCTAACACCGTCTTGAACTGACGAATGCAAAGTTCACTGGAACAATATTTTAACCCAAGCGTGAATAAAATCCTAAGTTATTTCATAAGCAATACATTGAAACTCGAGATAATTCTTATAAATCAAAGTTCCCTGATTAAATAAATACATAACAATTAGTACAATATTAAAAAAAAACAGCAGAAAAATGAATGAAACTGCTTGACAGTTAACATAGCCTAAAATTTATGGTTTATTTTTGTTTTGTGAAAATATTAACTGGTACGGATAGAAAAAACCGCACCGTACTAAAACTACGTAATCTGACCAGAACTCCAAAAATTTAAGTTAAAATTTTTACCTGATATACGAATAAAAAAACTACTTTTTACATGGAACCGTTTTAACACCACGTAACCATGTGTTATAAGCTATCGGCTTCGCATCAGTGCCATTGATATATCAATGCCAACATTTGTGGCCCTTCTTGATTGGACGGTTACTCTAATGGTTACTTTAACAAAGCGCGCTTCATATAAAACGGCTCTTATTGGGTTAATAAATAAATTTTAAAAAATATATTACGTTTAATTAATTTAATCAACATTTAATCTTGATCAAAATGTTATTTTAATTAAATTGTTTGAAATAATTTTGATTAATTTATTCTAATTATTGCAATTATTAAAAAAAATGTTTTTAAGTCTAAACCACTTTTTTAAAACTTGTTTCAAAGACATTCACAGTAGCTATTGAAAACTATTATTTTTTGAAAATATAAATATATTTGTACCATTCATTCAAAGCAGTAAATGAACTGATTATTCCTAGATAATGTATTATACTGTTTTAAGCTCTCTTTTATTTAATTAAAATTAAACAGTTTTTGAAGTATTAAGGCATTATTTAAATTAATTGTTGCTAACCCTGATGAAACATGAAAAAATTCTAAAGAAAGCAATATATATATATATATATACATATGTGCATGCTACAGCTGGCAAGATTCTGGAACTAGATACTTCAAAGTTTTCATATTTACTATAGA
>JAAAKQ030258743.1:0-10797 GCA_010016005.3 Zanna intricata | reverse complement strand
TCGACCTGAGATTGTACAAGACTACACTTCGTTCACATTCATACACATCATCCTAATTCATCCTCTGAAGTAATACCGTATTGTAGTTCCGGAGGCTAAACACATAAAGAGAGAGGTTTATTTAAACCATCATCAGGAGATATTAAAATAACCCGAAACTTAAAATAAGCATAGTCATGATTGATTGTCAACGCATACTCATTGCATTGAGTATCATTATAATGATGCTCCATAATTACGCTGTAATGTACTGTTAAATTACACTGAACACTCATTTTAATTTTTGACTTTAATACTTTTTAATCTCTTGATAATAGTTTAAATAAACCGAAAAATCGTGAGAAAAATTACATCTTTGTTTGGTGGTAAAGTGGATAAAAAAGAATTTTTTAATTATTTTTTAAAATCAATTAGGCTAGTCTTATAAATGAGTAAAAATTTCCAAAGTACAGAAAAATTGAACAGAAAAGGCTATTTTTTTTTATTATTTTTTTTTTTTTTGTATGGCTAAAAATTTGTTGTCCAATCATCTAAAACTGTTATTTTTTGAGGCCTACTGTATGTCTAGAAAAAAAAAATCCGATGCATTTCTGTTATATCTTTATCTGTTTAGCCTCCGTAATTACCGTAAAGTATTATTTCAGAGGATGAATGAGGATTGATGTGTAACACCGGTATCCACGATCTAGTATTCAAATCCGTATAAAAATTTTTACCTTTACTAGGATTTGAACCTTAGAACTCTTGACTTCGAAATCAGCTGATTTGCGATGTCGCGTTAACCACTAGACCAACCCGGTGGGTTTTCTGGTATATCTAGGCATACTGTTTTGATTTGTTTGCCATACCTTACAGCATAGCAACGACCGTATGCTTCTGCCATCGATTCATGACATAACGTACAGCGGCTTCTCTTATTTGTTGTCACAATGATGTGGTTCGAAGTTGGCACTCATCAGCATTTTCATTGGGGATGTTACGACAAGCTTTTTTCACAAGTTAATAATAATTTTGTTAAGCATGGCCCATTGGTATATGTATATAATTATAGTTAATATACAAAAAATCGCTTACCAAAAAATGAATTCGACAGTTTAAAGCGCTTTTGATAATAAATTCCATCTATAGGAACTCTCATATTCGTCCTTTTATAACATTAATTAAAAATTCATTAGTTAATTTTAAGTAACTAATGCGTAAAAAACATAACAGTTGGTCGTTTTGTGTTTTTAAAATTATATCAACGTAAACGGCTTGTCAATCTGGTGGTCTCACCTGTTGTGTTAAAATGCGTTGTTGTGTGTTCTATTTGAATTTTAAATGTCTCATGTTTGTAGTCTATCCCTTTAGGAATGGTTTGAAAGGTAATTTTGCTTAACTGTTCCACAATATTTTTTTTCTGTTTTATATCGCCACTTAGGCTTGAAGCTTGTGCGTAGGATATGGAAACAGGATTTTGTAGCGTACCTGTTGTATAAGAAAATGCCATTTCTGTTTGGGATTCGAAACCGGGATGAAAGGTCGAAACTACTACTCCAATCACGGAGATCGGTTTATTTATTGTAATACAGATTTTTTAACAGTTTGGATAGATATCAGTTTTACTTAAAATTATATACCTTTAAACTTTGGTTTGCCTTAAGATACACTACTGTGATACATATCACGTTTTTTTCTGTTTAGCCTCCGGAACCACCGTAAGGTATTAATTCAGCGTAACTCCCTTTACTAGGGTTTGAACGTTCTCTCGACTTCGAAATCAGCTGATTTGCGATGACGAGTTAACCGCTAGACCAGTCCGGTGGGCTGGCATTGTTATCTTTTTTTTTCGATGAGTTGCGAAGGAATACCAGTTACGTGCACCCCATGGGGTCATCATGGTGTGTGTGTCGAGCTCTGAACCAGGGATAATAACTATCCCGAGCTAGCCCGCTTAGTAGCAGGCTAAGTAAGTTCTGCAAAGTTGATGAAATTAAATGCGTATAATGAATGACCTGTCCCCCTACCGATTAAATCTTCCTCACCGCTCTCCGCCTTCCGGAGACTGGACCAGCAATTAAGCATTACTCAGCCTCGGGGAGGTGCCTTTTGGTTCAGAGGATCCAGAGCAGAGTTCCCGTGCATCATCATCGCCACCCATCCCAGCAAGCTCGGACAAATGACAACTCAGCCGAGGGCTATCCGTCACCCCGTTCCCCTCCGGTCTGGCTCTTCACCACATTATTGTGGACTTTGTCTGTGGTCCATCTTCTTCGTTCATCATAATCTTCTGCTTTCATTCTCTCATTTATTCTTAACATTCGTTCATCTTCCTCCACACCACACTTTTTTTTGGCACTGTTACCTTTTTTTCTTTTTTTTTTTTTTAAGGTTGTTATCTTAATCAGGTGACAACATTACGCTGTTACTGAAATTCCTTTTGTCGGATGGGATGAGAGGTTTAGCTAATTTTGTGTTTTTGGTGTAAACTTTTTTTTTTATGAGTTTTACATTTTTGAAAAAAACTTTTTTTGAAGGAGGTGCCTGATGGTAGACAATATAGAGAGACAAAAATTAATAGCTCAGTGATCGTTTTTGAATACTTTAAACATAATAACCTAATTTACATTTAGATCTTTCTCAAAAAAAAAAAAAAATTAGCTCTATAAACGTTCTTTATGTTGTATTTAAATTATGCATTCTTAATCATTTCATTAATTTTTTTTTAATATTTTTGATTTTATTTTTTTTAAAGAAGAACCTGTTAATTAAATATAATTTGGCAAGCGTATTGTTTGCGAATTGAAAAGGAAGCGTTGTTTCTACTACAAAACAGTATTTGTTTTGTAATGTTGTATTGGAGTGTATCTAACAAGAAGTTAGACCTTGATACGAGTAGTAGTTAATAAATGAATGGTTGGTCATATGAGTTAATTGATCGCAATAATTAGATTACTGTTGCTTACAGTATAAATCTTAAATAATCGACTAATAATGATGTTTAGAAATTGCCGTTAATGGACCTTCGAACTTTTATATGCTTCTTTTTACTAATATATGGAAAATTTTTTATGTTCCTTGTATTCTTCTGACTCATCTTTACATTTACAAAAATATTTTATCAGAGATTTTGATTTGAAAAATTAACTTTTATTTGTTTATTCGTTATTTCTCCTCTCCTCTTTTTTTTTTTTTGTATAATCTCATAGCTACATTATATTTTAATACAGAAAATTCTTTTGTAAGTTGTAACAAATTTTTACAGTTCAAATTGTTTACGTTTAATATTTATAACATTTTTAAATTTAATTTTCTTTATACATCTTTTGCTGTTAAGTTGTATTTATGTATGTAATACATTCCGAAAAATTCATTAAATTGTCCGCAGCCGTTTTTGAGAGAATATTTATCTATCCTAAAAATACTAATTTTGATAAATCGCAACTAAACTAAAACTGTGTAATTGATTTTATATAGCACATTCCATTTTCACAGTCATTCAAGTTATTGTATTCCAGCTTTCTTTTGCATAACCTCCTTTTCCTTTTATAATAATAATAATCACTTTTTTTCTTCAGTATTTCTTATTCTTTCGCATTTTTTACCCTAAATAATCCAGGTTTTTGACGTTCACAGACTTTTTTTGAGCACTATATATGTCGCTGTAGAATGATTCATTTAGCGTTTTGCGATACGCGCATAATAAAATCGGATCACCAGTTTTGCCATTGCACCAATAGATGTATAATATGTTTTATTGTGTTTATAATAATCTTTAAAATCTTGTAAGATTTTGATTTATTGATAAATGTTGGGGTAAATAGACACAATCCATTCAAAAAGTGACGAATGATACTTAAAATCCAACTTTTTTCCCCGTAAATAACAGTTGTGTACCTACAGACTATTCATTAAATAATAAATAAACAGAAATTTATTTTGATAAATGGTCGGATCCATTTCACAAATTTTTAAAAATCACGATGTCTTTGTTTTGTTTTGATTAGTTATCTTTTTTGTACAGCTGGCCCATAAGTGGTAGACCATTCTTTTAATACGACGTAACTTCTAACAGAGTAGGCATGAAAAGAAAATACTTGTCAGTATGATGTTATTACTTAGTCATATATAATTTATATGGCTTATTTTGTAACATAAATCCTCTTTAATATCGGTTTTCCATTGTGTGGTCAATCTGCATACCATTAGCTTCAATACAGGCCTGTAATCGCAGGAATATTTTCACACGATTTTGCACAGAGTTCATGAGGAACGACAGTAAATTCTTCAATAATCGCATCCTTCAGATCCTGCAGGATGTTTGTGTTGCGGGAATAAATTTTGTCCTTTAAATAACTCTACAGAAAAAGGATTAGTGGGATGAGATCAGGACAACGGGCCGGCCCATTCGATTGGCTTCCGACATTCGATTCAACATCCAGGGAATGCCTAGTCCAACCGATTCCGTACTTTTGTGGTGTAATAAGGGAGAGCTTCATCCTGCTGTTACCACAACCGATCAAAGGGGTCTCTCTTCTGGAGTAAAGGATAAACAATGTTCCTAATCTGCTCCAGGTAATTCTCACCGTTGACACTTATCTACAAAGAAGAAAGGGCCAGTGACACCTTGGTACATAACACCTCCCCAAGACCACGATGCCGGGACTTATATTATCGTAATCAACTACCACGTTTGAATTCGCATACGCCAGTAAATGCAGTTATGTATGTTTACACTACTGAACGGATGAAATTTGGCTTTATTAATCCACACCACAATGTTGCAACTATGGATCCTCTTCCCTTGGTGAGTCACTCTTCAGCAAACTGCTGGCGGCGATCGGTAAAAGAAAAAATTCTTTTGGAGCATTGCAATATGACACTTCTTTATATGTTAAAAGTTAAACCTATCAGAAAGTGCACTCCCAACAGAAGTTATGGCGATTCAAACTGTGGTCTACTACTTATGGGCCATCCTACACATACTGGCAGCGTTCCGTTGTATAAGAAAAGTTTACTTTGGGAATCCGAGGGAGCTGCAATTCAATCGTAGATGGTTTTGACCAGTCCTCAATTTGGATCTATTCTGTATTTTAACATCTACTTTCCATTACGTTTCCTCCTTCATTACGTTTTATAGTTTTCTAAGCGGGAACTTTGTGTATTTTTTCGCTCTAACCTTCCAGCCGACCGAGTTGTTATGTTTTAAAATACGGTCTAGTAAGCTCGTTCTAGTTTATACTCCTTAAATAGCATTACTTTCTACTCTTCTCTGATAAACTTATTCATAATTATCATGCCTCTATACAACTAATCTGATTAAGAGTTCGGTTAGGTTAATTTGTTCTTGCCCTTGTGCTTATTATTCAAATTTCACATCCTTACACGGAATGATTGAAAAGATATTTTTTTAAAATCCTTTTCACGCTATTATTTTGATAAAGAAAATTAATTAATTTGGGTAAATGTTATTTTCGTTTAACAATTCTAGTTTCCTTTATACTGCTCTCATATTTTGTTACTTTGTCTCCCAATTAATGAAATCTCTTTGTATTTTGTGAAGTGTTTTCCGTTCAGTATTTTTACTTATTGTTTTTTAATTTTTGTCTTTTATATGGTTATTTTATTTTTATTAATTTTCATATTGTGTTTACTGATCACGTGTTGATTTTCTCTCATGATCTTTTTACTTTCTGCCATCATCTGAATTTTTATTTATTACATCATCTGAAATCTAATCACATCTGATAAATCATAAAATACGTATGGTTCTGACAAAAATATTTGTTTCTCTTATAATTTTCCTTTTTATTTCTCCAGTGATATATTAACACATCCATCCTCATTCTTCCTCTTAAGTAATACCTTAATGTTAGTTCCGGAGGCTAAACAGAGAGAGTGATATTTTAAAACTTTACTATATGTTTTATTATTGTTATTATTTATATTTAATAATAGAATATCTTTTTATTGTAATTCATTCTTCTTTATCTAGCCCTAGATCCAATTTTATTTTGTATTAAACGACTTAACATATTAATATACAATTATGTGGGTATTTATTGTTGTTACATGATCAACATTTATCTATTATTAATTAATCTTTATTTATATTATTTCATTACATTATTAGTTACCCTCTTAAGAATTTTTTTATTAAAAAAAAAAAATTAATAACTTATGAGTTAATGATATGGTAAATCACGGTTTAGTTTTCCATTTGCGTTTATGTTTTTCTCATTTGTCTGAATACATTTGAAACGTTCATTAGCATTAAGTATTAAAAAAATTATAGTCGAACATTACGGTAATTTATTTTGTGGGTTGAATATAACATTACAGTGATTGTTTCGCTTTGCATCTGCATGTGTTTGTGTGTACGTGTGTGTGTGTGCGCGCGCGCGCGCTTGTTTTAAAGTAGATTACGTTGCCCACATATAATAAAATAAAAAATACAAAAAAAAAACAACCCAAAAGAGTGTTCTCTTAGATTCTAAAAGGGATGAAGAAGTTAACAGAGGTTAGTAGATTGTGGTGTTTGTTGGCTGTTGTGTTGTATGTTGGGAGTTGTTTATTTGTTAGTAATACAATTTGTTGTCATGTTGTCCGCTAGCTTGTCTGATCCTCTCCTCTTGCTTGTGCGTTTTTAAATTCACTCCTTTCTGTCGCCCGCTCTTCGAGTCCTAGAACCTCCTTTCTCTGTGTGCTTTTTTCTCTTTTTTTTCATCCCCGTTTCCCTTAGTTTTGCTATTGCATTACTTTTTCTCCTCATCCTCTCTTTTCCTATTACGCTCTTCTATCTTTTCTCCTTCCCCTGCAACGCTGTCTTTCTGTTTTCTTTTATTCTTAAGTCGGACGGTTGGTTTAATCTATTAGTAAAAGCAGTAACCAACCGTTTCATAATAAATTAAGTTTAGAAAATGTTGCTAAACCTCCTCCCTCTTCGCTATCCTTTCTTCTTTTACCTCCCTCGAATGTTAGCGTGTATTTGACCTGACTCTTAGACCGGGCCGGCTTACCTACCTAATATCCATGATATAATGGAATAATGCCAGTTGTGGTATACTTAGTAAAACAAAAGGGAAAGTAGAAAAGATGGCTTACTTTACTTAGCTTACGAAAAAATAAAAATAAACGAAGTTGAATAAATGGAATGAGAGGAATTTGTCTGGTCTTTATGGATAACAAATTTCTTCCCTTTTTTGTTCGTTTTTTTTTAATATTTTGTTCTGTTTCTGTCACAATTTTTTATCTACTGTTTTTTTCGTGTTCCCATTATTGTTGGACCTTTTGAAAGTTATTTGAAAAATTATTATTAATCTGTTATGTTATTTAAAATCGTGGTGGATCATTAATTTTATTGTTTAGTTATTCTCTGTTCATTATTAGATATTTTTCATTAAAAATGTACTTGTTGAGTTAATAACCGTTGTAATTAGACGTTAATTCTTTATTTTTTCTGTTAGCAGTAATTTGGTTTGATGTACCACTCCTTTTTATTATTCTATTTTAACTTTTAACAAGAAAAATATTTGCTACACGCGTTAATATTAATTTTTAATGTAACGTAATTTTTAATGTAATGTCTCAAGTAAACGAGTCTAGAGTTTCTAGTTAAGTTTCTAGAGTTCGGGAAGTAGCTTTTGACCCTTGGTGCCTAGCTTGTTGTAATTTTCAATATAACTACACACATGCCGGAATCATATCCGTATGCTACACATTTATACTAGTTTCGGAACGTTAAATTCTGTAACGCAGTCATATTACTCAAAAAAGTACGCTACCTCCCATCTAAACATCCGTTGGCAATTAACAATACAAGATCTGTTCAGAAAATAACAACTTTATTTTTTTAATCGTTAATTTTACAGATTATTGGTCCTTATCCTCTTTAAAGTACTCTCCTCCGTTCTTCACACACTTTTCCCAGCGGTGCTTTCACTTCGCGAAGCAATCTTGGATAGCTTCATTTGAAATGCCCTTTAAGGTACGTGAAGAAATTGCTTTAATTTCATCGTCTCAAAACGGCGTCCTTCATCGCTCATTTAATTTCGGAAATAAGAAAAAATCGTAAGGAGCCAGGTCTAGCGAGTAGGAAGTCTGAGAGAGGACAGTCGTCTATTTTTGGCACAAAGCTGAATGTGCGGACGCATTGTCGTGCTGAAGGAACCTTGAGTTATTTTGCCACAACTCTAGTCTCTTTTTGCGGATTTTTCATGTAACCGTTGTAAAACGCCTTGATAGTACGCACGGTTCACTGTTTCACTGACGTGATTTCTTGAGGCGTGGAGATCCTTTGCGATCTATTACGATAATTGAACTTTTATCTTGATATCGAAGCCGAATATCCGGTTTTCGTCCCCCGTTATCATCATTGAGATAAATATTTCATCGTCATCGGGTTGTTCAAGAAGTTTCCAACAAACGTCCACTCGTTTTTTCTGCTTTTTGGTCATCAAATGAGGAACAAACTATGCTGAAACTCGATACACGTTCATTTTTCAGTCAAAATGTCAAGGCATGTTCCAATCGAGATGCAAGTTCTCAATTGCATCTGCAAGTTCTCTAACGGACAATCGCCGATTTGCACGCACCAGATAGTTTATTTTCTGAACGCGGGTGTCATCAGTTGATGTCGAAGGCCTTTCTGATTCAGGGTTATCTTCAATCGACTGACGACCATTTTTAAATTGTGAAAACCATTTGTAACATTGTGTACGTCCCAGAGCATCATATCCGTAAGCTTGTTTCAAAAGTTGAAACGTTTCTGTGAACGTTTTCCCAATTTCACGCAAAATTTTACGTTGTATCATTCCTCCCGAAAATCGCATGTTACAAAAATCGCTACTAACACTTACACACATTGTACCACAATTACACTAAAACTACACTAGATATCAACAATCCCAGAACATGCAGCTAGAGAAGAGGTTATGCAGAACACGATGCTGCAAACCGCAGCATTATGTTGATGCATGTCTAAAACTGTTCGGTTATTCTCTGACCAGATCTCGCCGATACATCTTTCCGAAATTTCTATAATTTTTTTGTGATTTTTTGACAATGGGGTCTTGAAATGTCAAAATCTGAAAAACTCCCAAATATAACGATCGGCCAATTGGCCGATATTTACTCTTTATAACTACAATTGTATGTGTCCACATCAGATTTTTTTACAACGGATTCAATCCGTTTTGGGATTATGTATAAATTATAACTATTTTATGGCTTGAAAATGTTATGACTTGAGCTATTATATACTTCATATCGCTTTTAGGGTTTTGAAATGTAGTAATTAAAATTGTTTTTCAATTATAGTGTTTAATATATTTATTTTTTTTCCCGGAATAAGTGATGTAATTGTTTTCATTTATTTGTGAATGGAGGTTTTGCGTGTGTATAATCTAAAATAAATTATACACGAGTGACACACATTTGTACGTTCATTTGTATAGGTTTTACATAATACCTATGCGTCATATTGCAGATTCCGGTATTGCCCTTGCATATATCATCTGATTACCTTGGTATTTGTATTTTATTAATCGAAAAAAGTAAATTTTTTTTATTTGTTGTATAAACAGTTATAACAATTATAGAAAGAAAATAATGATAAAATTTGGGTAATAATTATGAAATGAATGTAATTGCATTTTTGTAATTGCACTACCACCGAAATCCAGACAAGGTGGAAGGTTTACAATTTTATTCCTTTTTTCATAATAAATGAATTTGTGGTGAATAACAATTCGATTAGAGAAGCGAGTTCAACCTGTGCTATTTATACATTAAGTTTCTTACACGAAGTGTTCTGATTGTAGAGATACTTGTATAGTATAGTTATACGTTTTTTACATTCTATCCATTACATCCATCGTCAGATAGTAGATGAATTTGTGATTCTTTTTACGTAATTTAACTATTAACATTTGGGCAAATGCGTATAAATTTCCATTTATTTTTTTTTTTGTTTTTATAGAGATAAATTTTTTATTTTCTTGTACGAAGTAAAGGAAATATTGTAATCGCGAAAAATTTCGGGGTTTCAGATTTCAACGGAAATATCCATTTTGATCAAACCTGAATCCATTTTGACTATTTTCGGCGTGAAATCTGTATGTACAAGTATCTCGTGTAGCTCAAAAACGATTAGCCTTAGAATGTTGAAATATCAAATTTAGGACCGTTGTTCCATCTACTTGTGCACATCCCTTTTAATTGAATTAAACTGGATTAAAAGTCTCCAAAAGAACCCAAAATCCAAATTTTTTGAATTTATTTTTTCTTAGCTGCAGTAAAAAGCTCTCAATAAGAGCTTTAAACGATTATCCTAAGTGGTACTTATTTTCATTGGTTCCGGAATTGGTACTTATTTTCATTGGTTCCGGAATTATAGCCAAATAAGTTTTTAATTAATGAAATATTTGGATCTTACATGGGGAAGGCTCCTCATCGGTTCGATTCAGACTTTCTTCTCCTTTTTTTGAAATTTTTTCTTTTAATCTAAATATATTGATTTGTTAATAATTCTTAACCTCTGATTGTAAAAACGTTTTTACGGTAATTTAGTCATAATTAAAAAAAAAAAGAAAAAAAAAGAGGAGAGAAGTTATTAGTGAAATAAAATTTTTATATACTTTTAAAAATGTGTTATATGTAATTTAATAGGTGTACAAGGAAGTCATGTAGTGTCAGATTTTTTCTTTTTACTGTTTAATTGCTTTTAATCAAGATACCATTCGTTTTTTAATGAATGTTTATTAATATTCTTAGAATTTTGGTGCTGGAAAAGGAGTGACCATAAAAGAAAGTAAGTGT
>JAAAKQ030258688.1:0-10799 GCA_010016005.3 Zanna intricata | reverse complement strand
TCACAAAGGGTCAGAACGGAGGCTAATACCTCCCAAAGAACCACGTTCACGTGACATTCTCTTCTCGCTACATCATAACCCACATCAGACACAACACCACCAAGGTCGCCCGCACAAACGAACCGACCCCGGTTATGCCAAGCCGGGGTTATGTTAATAGTCAGAACTATTGGACCTAGGGTAATGAAAACACGCACATTTTCTTTGAATCTTCCCTACAACCGCAAAATCCCCTGCGCCACTTGCCATACTCTTCGCTCTACTATTGAAATTTTACAGGATTTCTTCGATGGAAGAATCATTTCCAAAGTATTTTGGCCATCAGTAGCCATCTATGATCTGAATAGTGCAGACTTCTTTTTGAGAGATTATTTAAAGGAAATCTTTTATAGGAGCAGTCTACAACCCTGCAGGAATTGACTACAAACATTACCAATGCCATTCAGGACAGCTCAGCTGCCCTGGATGTCCAGGCCAGCTAACTAGAGTGGCCTAGAGTGTTGTCAAACGTGTACAGAAGTACATAGAAGTGGATGGACATCATTTTCAACATCTTCTGTAAATTATTATGCGTGTTTACCAACAAACTATTGTCTTTTTTTATGTTGAACACTTTGTATTTTATTGATTTTTTCACAGCTTGAATTTAGCATTAAATGATTTTTCTGACAGCTGAAGCCCACTTAGAATTTTTTTAAATTTTATTTTACTCATATTATTTACTAACGGTAGGGTAAAAGATAGCTTACTTCTCGCAAAATTTGAACCGTACATTTCTATCGTGTTATTGAAAGGAAAGAAAGAAATTTCAACCAAATAAGAGTATATATTTTATTTAAATTATGAAATTTTATTTTCTTATTTAATAATGGTAGGATACTGATTATAACATATAGAGTTCAAAAAAAAATAATTTCAAAAAAACCATAAATTACCATTTACTGTAGTGTATTGAGGCCTATAAAAATGTTTTTAAATTATAATCACAGTAGTTAGAAATTTATTGAGAGAAAAATAAAATGCTAACATTATAGATTAATAAAATAGAACAGAAAATTAGCTACTTTTCTTTCATGATTATAGACTAAACACAAAATTGATGAGTATTCAAATTCATCCTTCCATCATTAGCTCTCCCATTTGTAAACAAAAAAAAAATCGCTTTAAAATCAGTTTTACTATTTGTCAATGCAATTAGCAGCTTTTTGTGAAGTACCTGTTTAATAATGGTAAATAATAGTGCTAACCGTTATCTAACTATCCGTCTTATCTAATAATTTTTTGTTTTATTTTGCTAGGTTATAATTTTAACGAATGAAGGCTATTAACATGTAAATCTGGTTTTTTCCGGGGATTTTCTATAACGTGGGTCAAAATTTAATAATTTTAAGTGAATTTTATGTAATGTTTCGATAAGTAAACATAATTTTCCAAATAAAAATAAGAGTGAAATAGGTGTAAGTGTATATCGACGGAGTCAATTTTGTCGTTAGACGAAGAGTGGTGCCGGACAAGAATATGCCATTAGAGGGCTCCTGCCCCCCGCTGTTTGCAACGGGCAGAACCCTGCTGGCCGGCCAGCCGGTGTCCTCTGTTTATAAGGGGGGGGGCCCGACCTATTGTATTATTGACACCGAATACGCTACCAGTTGTGTGTACTTTGTGTGGAGCGGCTTGTGTTATATCATGGCATCGCTTTCCACCATACCCTTTTTCTTTTTCTTCTTCCCTCAAACATTCTCCCTCAGATCTATCCCGTTAAGTAGCTAGGACGTGGATCCGGCACGTACTTCACGGTACATTTCTTATACTCCTTTTCGTATAACCGAGACAAAACTTATTCTCTTCTTTTAATAAGCTCTTTTCATTATAAATTATTTTAAGATAGCATCTTTCCTTTACTTTCGAACTGTTATCCTTACTTTCACGTACGGGTATACGGTACAGATCCGGTTAACTGAAAATATGGGATTACTCTTTTCCGGATAACGGGAAATTCGGGTAAATAAATGAACAGAAATTTTTCTATACGAGTTTAGTAACGAAATTATTTTATTAAAATACTTCAAGAAAAATTCATGCTAAAATAAGTTTAGCATAGATGCATACTAAAATTTGTTAAAAAATCTTTAATATTTGTTATTGATAAAAAGTTGTGACTTTTTTGTTTTTTTTTAATTTAACTTTTTTTCCTTTTTTTTTTAACTAGCTCAAATAAGACTTACACCTAGGAAGTTTCAGGTCATTAGGTTTTATTTAATTTTTGCTGAATGTAATTGCAATTATATTCTAATTATTTAACGACTTCAGATAGTTCCGAAAAAGTAGTGAATTCAAATTATGAAGAAACGCTTTCTTTCTACAAACGCAGAATAAAATTTTCTTTTTTATAGGTTTAACATTATTAGAATAAAATTTGCACAAAAATAACAGCTTAAATTTTCTTTTTCGCTTTAGAAAACTATATAAAAACCATTTGTCTTGTAGGTGTCATCGTTTGGTCCCGAGGCAAACGCCATCGCACCTTAACAAGTGTTGGTCTAGTATTTAAACTCATTGCAAATCAACTGATTTCGAAGTCGAGAGTTCTAAGGTTCAAATTCTAGTAAAGGCAGTTACTTTTATTGGGATTTTAATACTAGATCGATGATACCGGAGTTCTTTTGTGATTGAGTTTCAGTTAACCACACATCTTAGGAATGGTCAACCTGAGACTACAAGCCTACATTTCATTTGCGTTCATGCATATCATTCTCTGAAGTAATATCTCACCGTGTGGTTCCGGAGGCTAAACTGAAAAAAGAGAGATCCCCCCTTGCACTAACTTTAGGATTTTTTTCTATATCGTATTGAAAAGAAAAACATACTAGACCCAGCCTTAGGAAAGAAATGGTTTTTAAACAATATAACAGAAGGAAGTATGATAATATTAACAGTCGGTGACATGATGAATGTTCTTTTTTAATAACACCAAACTGATAATTGTTTTCTGTTGTCGGTTGACAACAGAAAAAAAAACATTGTGAGAGAATAATTCTTCGCGATGCTTTATATGCTGGACGTGCGAAGGCTAAAACACTAATGTGATGAAATAGAATTTTAAATTACTGTTTTAATCGTGTTCCTTGATGTTAGTGGAGCCTTTAACTCTTCTCCGAGGCCGGTGGTCGTAGGAGCACTTCCAGAGAAAGGTGCTAGTAAAGTACCCGATGGCCACGATAAACAACTACACATAACTGGCACGTGACTCTCCTGACGGAGGAACGGCAGGATGATTTTAAGGTGTATGCGGAGGGGGGTGTTTCAACAGGGCTTGGTCTTGGGCCCGCTCTTGTGGAACCTCTCGTACGAGAGTCTTGGAATTGAGAGCTTGAGGATGATATATTTGCTTATGCCAATGACTTAGCGATGTTTGTTGCGGGCAGGACGGAAGACGAGGTTGAGCATATGCTACTAGTGCTATGGAGCGAGTCAGTCCATGGTTATCTGAAAAGAAGATGAGCGTGGCCCCACACGAGACTGCATGGTGGGCAGAAGGAGATTTGGGGATATTAGTGTTGAAATAGGATTACCACTTCAACACTAAAATCCCGAAATCTTTTTTGAGTTGCCACGTCGGGGTGCGTGAAGCACCTCGGCGTGTGATTAGAAAGTAATAGACACTTCAATGCCTTCCTGAACGAGAGTAGCAGAAAAGCTGAGGGGGGTTAAGAATAACCTAATCAAAATTATGAGGACTATTTATGGCCCCAGGCCAAAGGTAAGACCAATAATTACCACAGTAGTGCTCTCCGTACTTTTTTATGTGGCGCTTGTTGGTGCGGACGCCCTTGTAATTAAGACAAATGCAGAGAGGCTGATTTCCCTGTTGAGACGGACCCCCAAAAGGGTGTTGTCGGCATAACGTAGCGTTTCTGCCAGGGCTATTGAGGTAATTGCCGGATTCATGCCGATTAAACAGAAGGTGACCCAGCTTAAAAAGATTTACGAGTAAATAGCCGAAGTTGAAGCTTACAGATTGACTGTGGAGGAGTGGCAGACGAAATGGGTTGGGGTTTCCCCTTACCTGTTGGCTTGGACTAGGAGATTGATCCTAGAGGTGGGGCCATGGGATGGGTCCGGAGGAATCGTGGCGAGGTGGGTTTACTACCTTCCCCAGTTCCTTTCAGGCGACACCGGATTCGGATCCTATCTATACAGGTTCTACAAGAGAGTCCGGGTGCATATACTGTGATTCGAAGACTTTCTGAAGCATCCTGTTTTTGTTTGCACCAGATGGGATGCAGCCAGAAGATGGGTAAACCTGAAGTAGTTAATCCCAATTAATACAATGGAGTATATTCTCCTGGAACAGCAGGAATGGAACTCTATGCGGGGGATGATTGTCGAAATACTGAGGAGTAAAGAAGCGGAGTATAGGATCTGGAACTCCCCGGTGTTCTTTGATGGTTGGGTTTCAGTTAACCATACATTTCGGGAGTAGTCGACTGAGAATGTGAAGACTACACTACTCTTCATTCACATTCAATACATATCATCCTCATTCATCCTCTGAAGTAATACCTTACGGTAGTTCCTGAGGCTAAACAGAAAAAAAGAGACGATCTGGGGCTCCGATCAACCTTAGTCAATGAATAAATACTTACAGGGGAAGGCCGCTGATCAGGCCTATTAGAACTAAAAAACGAAGCGTGGCACGTGCAGGATATGGAGGCAGCCCATATGCCTTGTATTGATGAAGGAATTTATTATGGCAAATTAAAAAAAAGGAAAAGAAGATGTAAAAGAAGGTAGTTTCAGGAAGTCGGTGGAAGGAAGCAGTAGATCATTATTTCATTTCATGAAATCTATTAATCTTAATATAAAAATTGAGGATATAACGATTGAAAGTTATATACATATTGAAGAATATTTGTGGGTGTTATATTCAATATGCTTAGTTTTAGTTTAAACAGATTTTATTGGGAGAGTTAAGGCAGCCTTTATTCTGTCATTAATGTCCTAAAATAAGATTACATTTTTTGGACCATGTAACATTTTACAAGTTACCAGAATAAGTTGTTTTATAAACCCGGATCTGAAAGAGATGAGATCGTGGTTATTTTAAATGGATTTTAGCCGAGAAAATTTAATAGGCTGCTTAATGTTGAGGGAATTAAGTAAAGGGGACTTCTTGTAATTGAGTTTACGTGGAGGATTTTTTTTTAATAGCTGCTAATCTGTCGACCGGAATGCTGGCTGGGTAAGTCAGGGTATGTAAACTTAATAAATTTTTGTGCTGAAAATAGAGTTGTTGGCAATTGTATTTATTTCTTTTATAACATATAATTTAAAGTTATTTTTGTAAAAATAAATCTTTATTTATCAAAATATTCATATCGTGAATTGATTTTAATAATTGAACTTTCTAAACAAAGTTTTTTCCTAGGTGTGTTCTGGATCGGTATAGGAATATGTGAACATATTCATTTTTCTCCATTATCCTAAAAGTTTTTACTTTGGAATCTACGATTTACTTTTCATTAAACTGTATTAAAATTAAACTATGATTATGGTACTTTAAAATCGAGATGTTTGTCCTGGAAATCGCCTTTTGTGTGCATATTTCTACGCAGTTTGTTATCTCAGAAATTCTCCGTTGTACATAACAATTGTATTATTATAAATTCTTCGGATTCTGTGGATTCGCACAAATATTGATCTTCGATTACTTGCTTTTATCCCCAAAAATTGTATCTAAGGAAGCACTTAAAAGGTGGTGCCGAAATTTCCTTTGTCTCATAATCTTTCACAACAGTCTCGTTGAGATTACAGATCTATCTGTGTAGTTGTATCACTGTCTTCTTGAATCTCTCCATTATTTATATAGTACTTTCGGCTAATTTCTAATTCGAAAATAATATCCATTTGGTACAGTCAATTTCTATCGGTGAGTGATTATATGCAGTGACTTTCTTATAAATTGATTTGATATTATATTGTCATATTCTAGTTTTTTTTAACTTTGTGGATTCCACAAGTTCAAAAAAAAAAACAGAAGTAATTTGCATAATTTTTGGTTGTTTTATTTAGTTGATGATTCGATAAAACATCAGGATAGCAATAAACAAGATAACGGTCAAAGATTATATATATATATATATATATATTTTTTTTGTTTTGCATTCTGTACGTCCAATATTTATGATAAAAGATATTTTATAGATCAGCGTGTAGACATTATTTATTTTCATTAATAGTAATAATTGCTGTTCGCTTTTAATCTGACGAATCGGTGCATAAGTTAAATAACATACGTTATTTAAGAAATGTTAAAAATAATATAAGTACGCGAAAATTGATAGTTCTTTCATAGCTGGCAGTTATTGTGGTCTGTCGGTATGTGAGGCAGTTGTATCCTCGGTAAGGAAGGGGAAAAATAAGAAAGACCGCGTGTAACGGGACGGTGGAGTGCTCCTATAAGACCGGTAGGAAGAAAAGGGTGGTGGTGAGTAATGGAATCTGTACGTGGGATGTGGTTATTTCTTGCTTTGTTGGACTCGTCCTGTAGAGGGGTTTTTCGTCCCTCAAAAAGAGTGGCCGAGGGAGATGAATAGGTTATATAATCCGTTTTTTCCACGGCGCCTGATGTCTCCTTTGTGTTTGCGGCTTGATCTCGGCTTACCTCTGTGTACAATGACAAGTCTCTCTTCTTCTTCCAGTGAAATTCTTAACCCGAAGAAAACCTGAACTGAAATTAGTATATCGAATATCCTTTTTCTCTCGAATTATGCTTCGCAGTTATTTTAGCGTCTGAACTTTTTACGTGCAAAAAATTTACAGTTAACCGACATTGAAAGTTCCAGTAATCGACAATTAATAATATTTTAAAATACGCTTAACATTCTAAAAATATTGTTTTGCATGAAGCGTTAGGTTTTAATTCGAGTAAAAAAAAAAAAAAATGTATAAAACCTAGTACCCGTGAATGTAGCCTAGATGTAAAATGATTAGCCGGCCTCCGCGGCGTGAGTGGTAGCGTTTCGACCTTTCATCCGGAGGTCCCGGGTTCGAATCCCGGTCAGGCATGGCATTTTTCACACACGCTACAATTCATTCAACTCATCCTCTGAAGATCATACCTTAACGGTGGTTTCGGAGTTAAAAAAAAAAAAAAACGTAATTCGTCGAATCTATAATGCTGTCATCATCAAGTAAACAATTAAGGAACACAATGCTATCGATATTGAGAGCTAAGGCGCAATAATTTTAATAGTATATTTTAACAGCTTAAACGGTGTTATTTTTAATGATTCATTATTGTGGTGACTGTGAAGTGTTTATAAAAACGTGTTTATTAATTATGGATATTAAAAAAAAATTAATATCCATAATTAATTCTTTTGTATTATTTATAATAATTATTATTATGTCATTTCGTCGTGTTACTTAATTATATTGGTACTATTTTTCAAGAGCTATTGTAATGCTATTGGGAATTTTAAGTATGTGTAAAAGGAGCAGAAGTTTTAACAGAACTCTGGTGATGACTTTAATAAAATTAATTTATTACAAATTACATGGAAATTTTATTTATGTTTCCTTATTCCATACGGCTAAATTAACTCAACCGTCGCTTTTTATTTTCGAAAAAATATGAATTAATTTTCGATAATACTTATAGTTTTAACATTTTAGTTGAAAAAACGTACATACGAGTTTTGTTGCAATGGAGATAGAAAAATTGTTAAAATTTGAAGTATAACACCAATTTAATAGTTACGTGCTTTATTTTTCATCTGCTAGTGTTTATATTATAAACGTGCCAATAATTCTTGACAAGTTCTATTTATATATTTATTTTTTTTTTTTGGTTTAATCCTTCTGTGCTTCTACTAATAGAAAATATGCGCACAAAATCTAGTGCACACACGCGTGTTTTATTGAATAACCCGATTATTCTATAATTAAACGGTTTTTTTAATTTGTAAAAGATTAATTTATATATTTTTGTTTGGACTTTGTCGCTTAATTACTATTACTCTTTAATTCAATTTATGTGTAGCGATAGGTAATAGTTAAATAGTAGAATCAGTTTTTTAATCTGAAGGTTAATGGTTCAATTACAACTGTGATCATCCTGACCCTATAGAGGAAGATACCCCTACCTCCCCTTCCGTACCTAGCCATCATGGGCTTTACCAGTGGTCGTCTTCAAAACCTCCGCATATGACATATTTAAGGACATACAAACATATTAAAGGATGCCACCGATGCGAATGTAACAAGCGACATTCCCATCGGTGTACTATTATCTACAGAGAACTCAAATAAAACACACTAACAAAGACTTAAACAAGACTGAATGGACTAAACTATAACGACAAAGAAGGAACTGAACTAGCTACCCGAATAGGGATAAGTGAGTTCAACGCACAACGCAAAAAAAAAAAAAACGAACGCCGCAGCAAACAAAATTAAAACAAAACAAACCAAAATCATAACAATAACAAAAGTAAAGGTAAGGGCAAAATCCAAGCGGAGGGCTCTATATCCCCTCAGCAATCCTTTCTGTTCCTAAATAGACTATGAAATTCTTCACAATAGCCCATTCTGCCCGGCTTCTCCAGTTTACACGAAGATACAACGCCGACCCGAGAAGATCAGACCGACTGATGGTTTCCGTGCGCATCAGTTAACATTTATATCGAAACTGATGACCTTACAGCTAACCTAGTTATAAGTGGTAATCTCTTTCCTTATTCGGTATTATCCCCCAGCCAAAAAAAAAATGATCAAAATCATAAAAAAAAACTTTTGTTTCAGGTCGAATATCTTTTCAGCAATTATTAAACATTTTTAATCATTAAACTATAATCTAGTAGGCATATTAAATCTTCAGTTTATCTTGGCCGTGCCTGTAAATGACTTAAATAATCTAACCAAAATTTTTGATGACTAATTTTGTGAATTCAAAAAGATATAAAATATTTATCTCTCATCCTGATAAAGTACGGTATTTATTCATCTTTCCATGTATAGTATAATAAATAAATAAATGAGTAGTAACTTGTAACATTACCATAAATGGTAAATTCAATGAATGATTAATTAATTCGGTTATTGATGAATAAGAAATAGTTAGCAGTAGCAATACTTAGAGAACAAAAAACGCAGTTTCTAATTATGTTTCTAAACATATGAACACTGTTATTTGTTGGATTTAAAAAAATAACAACCGCTGAAAAACTTTTAAAAAATACTCCCAATAGTGTGTACTAGTTTAAATCTGTGGAGAAATGCCGCAAAACGACATAGTCATGGAAATGAAACTAATCATCACGCAGCAGTCAGCTAAAATATATTCTGAAGGATTATCAGATATATTATGAATCCGTCCGTCGATCAGGTGATACTAGAATTAAAACATAAGTATTTATAATTCTAAGGGGGGAAACGAAAAGATTCAGAATCATCTTCGCTGATGAGGCAAATTAAAGCCGGTCTGATGTGTACTAAGCCACGTAATTTCCTCCTTTCCCGTTGCCTTTGAAATATTGTGCGTTACTTCTATCTATATCTCTCTCTCCATGGAGAAAATATTTCGTTGAAGTTTTTTTTTTACTTATTTTAAATTAGCCATTTATTTTTTTGTTTTATATTGTAATTGACAATTAAAACTTAATTACGAGTAAATATCATCAAATCCTGATTTTGATGGTTTTTTTGACGAAAATTCGACAATTCATAGTTAAGTATTTGTTTTTGTTCATACTCAGATCGATCACTTCTGAACAATATAGTAAATTGGAGCCATCAGCAGTTTACATTAGAATCAACGGTATTAGTATGTTAATCAAAATAATAAGCCTATATTTATTATTTATATTAGGATTTGATCGTCGATCTGATATTAGCAGAACTGCATCAGTGACAATTTATTCTCTGCTGTCTTTTTAAAAATTGTACTGACATTATCTTTATTTCAATTACTTATGAAATCTCTGTTTCTTTTATTTAAGATGACTTATTTCAGTAATAATTAATTAAATGTATTTTCTTTTCTGTTACAGGTTTTTCTATCTGTATCATTTTTCGTTTTATGCATATCATTATCGATTCAATGGTCAGTATAGTGGATTAGCTCTAGTCACTTCATGGCTCTTTATACAGGTATTTACGTCTTACTTTTTCTCGAAAATAGTAGGTTAAAATTTATTTATGTTTTTGAAGGTTAACATAACGTAAAGTTTAAATTCTAATAGCAATTTAAGGTTAATAATCTTTTGATACCTTTAGTATTCAAGTTTAACATGACATTTTTTACGTAAAGCTCAGTTAATTTTTAAATTTGCATCAATTATTATTTTTTTCAATAACATACAATCAAAAAATGAAATACTGTGTTTATTGCGTGATTTATGATTTTTTTTTTTTTTTTTAATTGTTTACATTTCTTAATGATATTATTGCTGCTGATTGAATGTTTTCTTTATTTGAAGTCAGTGCTTCACAATTATAATTTAAATGATAAATCATTAATCATACAATATAAGCGTTTCTTATAGTTTGCTTCGTCATTTAAATAAATTATGTCATGAAGAAACTAGCACGGCCTCAAGTAACTTGTTGGTGTCATTAAGTGCAAAAATACAAAGTAGCATTAATTATTCGACGCATTTAAGGCGTTAATAAGATATGAATTAAGTAATGTAACGCGCAACCCACCGGGTTGGTCTAGTAGTTAACGCGACATCGCAAATCAGCTGATTTCGAAGTCGAGAGTTCTAAAGTTCAAGTCCTAGTAAAGATAAAAATTT
>JAAAKQ030258666.1:0-10799 GCA_010016005.3 Zanna intricata | reverse complement strand
ACGCAGTATGTCCCATAAGTTTTAAGACTGTGGCTATAAAAACTTTTTCAACAAACGTTTTATTCAAAATAGTCTCCATTAGAAGTAATACACATGTTGGCACGATCTTTCAGCCTTTTTATGCCTTTCAAAAACTCCTCTTTTGAAATACTATTTAACTTCGTTGTCACGGGTTCTTATGTCGGTCTATCGACGCAAATATTCCCGTTTCTACTCCGTCTTTAATTTGAGGAACAGAAAATAGTCAGGAGGACTGAAATCAGACGAGTTCGGTGGATGGCTGAGCACAGGAATCAGTTTTTTGGCCAAAAATTGAATGTTAATCGCCGGGGTATGCGCTGGTGTGCAAGAAGAAAAAAGAACGATTTCTCCACAACTCAGTTCTAACACACACAATTCTTTTGCAAAGGCGATCCAGCACTTGCTCGTAGAATGAAACATTTCCAGTATTATCTTCAGGAAAAAATTATTTGTGCACGATGTCTTTGGAGTTAAAAAAAATGACCGACATTGTTTTAATTTTTGAAAACGCAATTTTTCTGGTTTTATCTACCCTCCGCAAATAGGTTATACCAACAAAAAACAGTAGCACGAGATATAACAGATCCACCATCAGCCAGTTTTAACATTTAGAACGTTCCCGTCGCACTTTTATCGGGTTTAAAGCAAAATTTCATCGCAATACGTTGTTCCCGCAACCACTTTGAAACTACCACGCCAACTGCTACTGAACAGCTTCATGCGATCCGATGGACTTGAAACATCTTATATGGGGGAGAGGAAGGTTGCAGTAACTAGTTCCCAATATTTCATGAAAATGAAATTTTGCTAGTAAAACCAATGAAATTTTGCGCTAGTAGTACCGATATTATAGCTACAGTTTCAAAACTTATGGAAGACCTGTGCATATATATATATATATATATATATATATATATATATTACTAACTTAACCTTAATTATTAACTATATATATTATGAATTTAATATTTTTTATGTTATAAATATAAATAACCGCAGCAGTCTTATTTATATAATCTTTGTATAATAAAACACCAATATAAAATTTTTCAGCTTCCAGTGTGAGAGTATGGGCTAATGTCAAATAGAAAAAAAACATCTTATTTTTAGATAATAAATTCAGTTTAAAAAAAATTCTACCTTTAGAAAACACACGATTTTTTTCATTCTCATACTCTATCCATAATAAATATTTTTATTTATTTCAAAATATTGGATTAAAATGTGACGCAATTTAATAACTACCATCTTGATTGTATTTTTGATTGGTTTTCCTAAAGAAAAACTTTATTGGTTTTAGAAAAGAAAATTTTTCTGGTTTTAAATCTGTTTGAAATGGAGAAAACCGTTTATACTGAAAAAAAAAATTATAAAAACTGATTAAAAATCTAAAATGGATGTTTATTTGTTTTTAACGTATTTGCTGTCTTATTTTCCAATTTATATCCATAATCGGTAAGCAAATCTCTTTATTTGTATCAAATCCTTCTCGTAATATATATTTGAAGAAAGAATATAAAATAAATTTTCCATTTATAAAATAAGAAATGAGTAGTAACTGAAAAATTAAAAACTTAAAGAGCTAAAAAAGGATAATTAAATAATTTTAATGATTTAGGACCATTATAAAAATATTTTATTAGGCCATTTAAAAAAGAAACCGTTACAATTTTTAATTTTGAATAAACCTCATAAAAACTTACGAACAAATATACGTGTAGATATAACAAACACTTAAAATAAAAACCGCTAACCGATGTCAAACATTTTAAAATGTTGAACGGATGGGAGGCAGATGTTTATTGCATACACGTCAAACAAGCCATGTAAAACAAAATTTATTTTTTTCCATATATTTTGAAAGATAAAGACGAGTTATATATAAGCAGTGATCTGTCTAACTATGGTGTAAATTATGGCAGAACGCGGTAACTAAATCACAGAGAGCAACTAAATTACAATTACACTATTGTATAATCATTGTCGTATACTACTAGAGACTTCTGGTTAAAAAGTACATTTAAAGAACGGTTTTATGAAAATTTAACCCTATTTTATTATTAAATCGTAAGTTTTACTTTTCTGTTAAAAATATAATAATACATTTAAAAAATAAATAGAATGTATTAAGACCAAACATATAATCTTTTTATAATATAAGATTATTTGTATCGCCCGGCTTCGTCCAGGGAACATGTACACCAGAGTCGAAAACATGATTAAACAGATTTACACGTAAATCTTTCAGCAACTTTTTTCTGATTACTAGTTCAGAAAACCATAATTCGTACTATGGAAGCTACATTGCATATTGTATATTACTGTTTTTCAACGTAATATAAGTAGTAGGTGAATAAAATTCACAATTAAGGTATATCGTTTCATCAAAGTCTTTGGAAGGAAGAAATAGCAGAAAAGTAATATAAAAAAAAAACCTGACTGAAGAAAAAAAAATTACATTAGTCTGGTTTAGAAAGCCTGCCGGGCTGATCTTAACTCGTCATCGCAAATCAGCTGATTTCGAAGTCGAAGATTCTAAGGTTCAAATCCTAGTGAAGGCAGTTACTTTTATTTGGATTTGAATACTAGATCATGGCATGAGAATACTAGATCAGTGACATGACAATACCATTGGGTTGCTATCACAATTCTTTAACCAAATCACCAAGGAAAACCAGTCTCTAATTGACTGCCAACGAAGAACAGTGCCCATTTTAAAAAAAGGAGCAATCTCGCCGATTGCTCCAACTACCGACTATTAGTTTACTCAACCACAGAATGAAAATCTAGAGCGTGTCTTTGATCTTTGGAGTCATGGCATTGTGTAGCTGATCACGATCAACGCAATTCCCGCCACACGTCCGCATATTGAAAAAACCATGAGAAGCAGAAGCCAGTCTACCTGGATTTCATTGACTTGGAGAAAGCGTTTGACCAAGTGCTATGCGATCTTATCTGGCTAGCTATCTGACTAAGTTTGGAGAAAACTTTACTTAAGTAAATTTATTAAACTTATCTATATAAAATGTTTTTTAGAAAATTAAAGAAAAATGATTATCCCTATAAATATATATTTTTGACTCTTAACTGTTTTAATTTTTATTATTAATAGCTGGAAGAGTCAACCTTGCCACCTTTTTTTTATCTTTTAACAGGCACAATGGTGAATGAGTGGAAAAAAAAACTTTTTCTTAATGAAGGAGATAAAATGTGGCATAAAGGATGAGAATGAATTAAGTATTAAGGATGAGAATTAAGTAAAGAACCCACTAAACCAGAATATGTAAGAAAGTTCTGTTATTAGAATAGTATAATTACAAAGGCGAATGAAAACAAGGCATAAAAAAAGAACAACATGCAAAAAACTATCAAATACGGATCTTGGAATTAAACAAATATTCTTTAAAACATTTACGCAAATCGTCGCAGTAGCAAAGCATGAAAGAGAAAATCTTTGACATATAGTACTACAGGAGGGAGTTGGAATTTCGATAGTTTGAAAATTACGAACTGAAGAGATTTTAAGGAAAATATAATAGAGAAATGTTTGACAAAATATTTTTAACAAACGTATTAAACAGGATTATAGTACGAGTACATGCAGAATAGTAATAGTAAGTGCCAACTGTAGAGGAAAATAAAGATTATAATGAATGTATAAAATAGATAAGGATGTATTAATATCCTTATGTATGGATGGATTTACAGTAAGGATGTATTTAGGGTGAGATTAAAAAATAAGCAAAGAACTATTAGTTATAGAGAATAGCTTCAAATCGGTCGCATAATCACGGAACTAAACAAGAACAAAAAAAAAAAAAACAGTTACGTAAACCACACTAATTAATAATTTAAAACTACATAATAAAAATATCTAAAATCTTTCAAAAAAGTCAGGATAAAAAGAAAAAAATAAAACGTAAAAAAAATTTTTTAATTAAAATAACTATTAGACCTAAGCAGAAAATATAATGATAAAATTTCTTACATGAATAAAAGAGAATTAAAAAATATATAGTAAGCATTCTTGCAGTAGCAAATGGTTGTACAGACAGCCAGCCCTCTTTTTTTTACCATTCTCTATATATATTTTTTTTTACCGGAAAATCGGTGTGGTACTCAAACCACTCGTTTCGGTAGTGTTCATGTGAATTTGCATTACACGCATATTTGAGGAGTGCCACGGTATTGTAAACACGAATGTTCGTTTATTCCATAACTATATAATAACCCCCATGTCGTTTTATTGGTTCTTACTGTTGCAATAACCCATAAGGCAATCAAAAACCGTTAACGGTAATAGCTTTTATAATTCATTAGCCGGAGGGTTTTTATTATTATTATTATAATATTAACTTATAAATCCAGAAAATATTTATTTCATAAAATACAGTTATAGTAAAATTAAACTGTAACTGGATAAGATTACTTTTTTCTATAATATTTTTAAAAAATATTCTAAGAAATAAATGTAAATTTTTTTAACAAACCCAGATTAAATCGAAGGAGAAACACTCCACATCGAAGAATGTAGACGAACAGAAAAAAAATAATTTTAATGTTTTACAGATAATTTTTTTATCGTTTTTTTATCGGTGTATTATTTTTTTTAATAAAATTTAAATTTACAGTAATCAAAAACAAAATTTTTTCCATAAAAATACGAAATTTTTCCTAATTTTTCGTGGTTTAAACAATTTTATTAATAAATTATTGTAGTAAAAAAATCGTTACTTCTTAATAATTAATTATTTGTTTAACAATTTAAAATCAACTTTCTAAAAAAATAAATAACATTTGTTGTAGACCACGGCTTCGCTTACGTTGATTTTCGATTTGTAACAATGTATTAAATTTTAAATGAAAGCGTTTTGTAGTAGGTTTTACAACAAAAAACAAAAAAAAAAAAAACAAAATTTTTAAAACTTAGATTATCTAAATATTATATTTTCTTTCTTCTCATTTTTCAAACAAGAAAATTTTTTATTTAAAACATCTTTAGATGATATGAAAAAATAATGAAAGGGGACGTTTAGCCTTAGACAACTGGCAATACAGTAAGAGAGGAGTGTGAACTGGGAGGTGAAGGTGGGAGGTCAAGAGACATGACCGTTCAATGGATTACTCATGGGAGGAGAACTGTACGACCAATATCACCCACAGGGCTTATTCTGACATCCCGTCAAATGATATTTCAACAGTCCACTGTCTATCCGACTACCAATACCGTTACAGAAGAGGCCATATTGTAACAGTACTTGTACGAATTGGAACTGAAATAAAACTATCGATATAATCGAATAAAACATAACATAAATATAAAATTATTATGGTCAATTAATTTCATACGATATTACTTAAAAAATATAAATTTTTAAAATTAAATTAATCGATAAAATTTGGAAAACAAAACATAATTATTTCCGATAAAATGTGAATTACTTGATAAAAAAAAATAATAAAAAAGAGTTTTATATTAAAAGAGCACTGTTAGATTAATAAAAAATAAAATGCCAACTATCCCTCTTAACATTTATATACAATAACTGGTAATAAAATCCATAGCCCTAATATTAAGAACAGGCAAAAGATTGTTATTACATTAAGATATATTACTGTCGGGTGTATGATCTTTCAATAATTTTTATTTTTGTCTCTTGCGAAATTTTTCCAAATATTTCAAAAAGATCAACGAATTTCAATTTTCTATGTTTTTTTTTCAAATAATCTTTGGTTCGTCTTCACTATATGGGGACCATTCTGTCATAGGTCCATTTGTTTTCTGTCTGATGACATAACCGATCCAATTCCAATTCAAATTTTTATTTTTGATCGTACATCGTTGATCTTTTATCTTCTTCTTTATTTCCTTATCTTCTCTATTTCCTTTATCAACAGTATACGTTTCTTTATGGATCTTTAAAATACCCTTAATTTGTTAGTTTGGCTTTCATTTGCACAAAGTTTTTGATTCGTAAATCGTAGTAAGTTAACTGTTAATTTATGTACTACATATTCATATAATCTCTATTCTAAATGGTAGCTCTCTAATAATACTCCATAGTATTTACTCCATTAGTCTTTATCATTTCCATAACTTCTAAGAATTACTAAAAGATGATATCAAGGCAAATATTTATTTGTATTCATTTAAATACTACAGAATACGACTGATTAATTTTTTCAGCATTTATTATATACCATTCGTTTTGGAAAATACAATAGGTAAACTACAGTAATATCTTTTTTAAAACTATCAACATTTTTTTTCCTACTATGTCTAGCAAGACATTAAAAGAAAATCGGTTTCAAAATATGGAGCAGAAAATAGATATTTCGATTTTTGGAGAAGGGAAAATTTTCTTTAAAAGTAATATAATAAGCATGCACGCATATACTGACTGAACTTCACATGAACTGAAGTTATGTTCGCAAATTTTGAGAAAATAAACCCCCCATAAAAAACCCCACTCACTGGAGTTATTGAGCCCAAAATATTACTGAAAAATTGAAAGAGACTCCGTACAAAATCTCATTTAAGAAATATTAGATTCATTTTAGATACATTTTAGATTCATTCATGTTAGATACATTTCATGTAAGAAATGTTCATTAGGATTTAAACAAGCCTACAAAAGTACACGCATATGTATGCAAATTATCCCCCATTTTTTTTTCAGGGATATTCTTGAGTCATAAAATGTCAAGAAATGCAAAAAAAACCATAACCCATTTTTTTTGAGTGATTACCATACTTTTCTTCTTGCAGCATAGCTCAAGCTATGATGCCGAAAAATAAAAAAAATATAAACCTTATTAAAATAAAAATAAATGATAATTCAGTCTCTTCAGGAAAAATAATTCGTTTTCTTGCACTTCCATATTTTAAGTTTTTCTCATAAAAGAATTCAATATATCATCAAACAACTATCTTCCCGTACACAAAAGATAATGAAAAAATGTAGGTTTCATCTCATCCTCTGAAGAAATACCTAACGATGGTCACGGAGGTAAAAAGAAAATAATAAAAAAAGAATAATCGATTATCATCATTTATATAATCCTTTCTTGAAATTTAACAGACATAATTTCATCTGATTCAGAAAAACATTTAGATTATTTCACATTTATTTTTTAGAATAAATAAAACAACAAATAATCAAAAATAACTGAAACCCCAAATAAAAAAGAATCATAAAAAAATACTGTTTGCAGTTAACGCACAGCGTAATTTAGATAACTTACAGAACTCCAAGTATAACATAAACAATATTTTACCGACTAGTATAATGGCTGCGTATAAGAGATGGAATTACACTAATAATTAATAACCTTATTAATAATAAATATTTTTCACAAATTGAGCTTTATAAACTAAATTTCACTTTGAATAATGAAGCTCTTAATACCTAGGTAACAAAAAGTATTTTTTTCAGGAAATTCAAGTACATGTATGAAAAAATAAAATTATTTTCAACAAATAATGTTCCCGTATTTATGACATTTTTTTTTTTATTATCTATCGAAAAACTGTGAATAAAAATACAGATAAGTTAATAATACTAAGAAATTATGTGAATAGATTATTATAATTACAGAAAAAAAATTCGTCAACAACTCGCTATGAAACATAGAAAAATAATTACTTAAATTTTAGCACAAAAATTCAACAAAATGTATCAAATTTATTTATTTATTTTTTTTACATTAAATTGTTAAACAGTAATTGACAATTCATATATATTTACATTTCAAAACAAATTATAAAAGAATCATAACAAGGAAAAATGAAATGTAGTTTAAAGTAAAGAAAATTATACAAGAATTTATTTTTATTACATTTTGATGGTAGATTAATCAGAGCGCGCTGGATTACATTCATTTAAACCAATGAAAAGCAAAAATGGGGATGGATGAATTCAAGCGAAAATATTATATTTCTTTTTAAGTAGAGAAAGGAAAAGAGAGAAAGGGAGAGAGGTCGGTGCAAAGAAGATGATTCCATCCTCGTTTATCGAACTGTCTTCGTCTCCTCCCGCTATCCGAAGCTATTATTCTCACCCTCAAAACTCATAAAAATATTCTCAGCACCCGCCATTACCGCGAGAATTAATGCCTTTTGTCGGATATTTTATATATGAGAAAGAGCCTTTGTGCCGGGATCCCTCGCGCTTTCTCTAAGTACAACTCCGAAGGTAGCCTCAAATAATTTATTCTCGATCTGCGAATGACATCCTGCTCCATTTTTCTCATACTTTTATGTATTTTTTATTTCCATTATTTTCTTTCTCTTTCTTTTTATTCACACATTTGATAGCAATTGAATATGGATGGTGTAATTTGGCAACTGGTATTTGGCACACCCGATTAGGTAACTTCGATTTAAGCCTACCTTTTAATAAAAAAATATTCAGATTACACCGAATACAAAAATCTCCAAAGTCTTTACTATATTCAATTCTTAAAAGAAAATGATTCTTCTATTTATAATTTGGAAAACTGAATTTTGAAACAAGTTTTATTAAATACTTTTAAGATGCTGTGTACAAAGGAACATGAGGAGATCGATGGCTGAACGGTTCATAGCTCAGTTGGACACTTTCATACGCCAAACAATTCTAGTGATAGGAACAGGCGTTCCTTTTAGAGAATCTAAACTTGTTCTCGGATGGATCTTAAATTCCTGAAGAAATATCAAATATTTCGTTTTTTGGGCCGTAATTGTTTAAGCTGGGCAACTCAAAAGACTTGTTGATATATTTGATATATACCGTGTACTTCAAAATGAATATCGGAAGTTATGTAATATTTATTAAGTTTCACTAACATTGATAAATTATACGTGAAATGAAAGAGCAATTCCCTTATTTTAATCAGCAAGTCTGGTATAACTGATACCACAGCTACTTCAATCCTGTGTCTGAAGTCGGATAGGTCAGCTGGTAACGAAGGCACATATAATTGATCCTTTATAAACCCCAAAGAAACAAATCTTACTGGGTCAGACCGGGAAAACATGGAGGCTACGGCAAACAAGCCCTGTCATCTGGTCCCCGGCGACCAATCCAGCGATCGTAGAGACTTTTATTCAACCGACCACGTACAGGGTTATGTCAGTGAGGAGGTGCACCATCTTGTTTCCAAATAAAGTTCTTTGGTTTTGTATTGTAGTTGAGGAAAGAGTCATGGTTGTAGCGTATCAAGATAATTCATTTCAAACACACTTGCTTCTGTGAAAAATAACTTAAGGTCATGATACGGTGCAAAAAAACATTCGATTTTGGATGTCGTTTACACTGCAATATTTCGTGAGGATTCTCTGATCCCAAGAAATGCACATTTGAGCCGGCCTCCGTGGCGCGAGTGGTAGCGTCTCGGCCTTTCATTCGGAGGTTCCGGGTTCGAATCCCGGTCAGACATGGAATTTTCACACACGCTACACATCATTCATCTTCATCCTTTAATGTAATACCAGATGGTGGTTCCGGAGGTAAAAAAAATAGATATGCACATTACAAGCATTAACTTTTCCATTAGTATAAAATGCTGATTCGTCACTGAATACGACACGATAAACTAATGTCACGGTGCGTCACTTCATTTGCGAAGCTAGCACTCAAACCATAATCTGTAGGCTTTAGAGTTTGTAATAGCTGTAAATGATATGGATGCTGTTGTAAGTGTTTCCTTAAAACCAACCACACAGATGTCACTGGAATTGCTAATTTTTAGCCTTCCTAATGGATTTCCTAGGACTATGCACAAAAGATTCTTTTACGCTTTCAACATTGTCTTCGGAACACCCGTCATCTTAAACTCTTTCCTTTAAAAATATAGCCAGGGGTTTAAAATTGTTTATACCATTCATGAATGTTATTGTTACTCGGAGGATCACAAAGGATGCACGTTGAAGGGTAACTATAGATTCACACAGTGAAAATTATAAAACACAGAACACCTTCTGATTAGGGTTCTTCATCTTTGCTTACTATCGAGCAAAAATGTTCTTCATCTTGCCCACACCTAAAACAGTTTTGAAACACTGTATATTATAACACCTTATTCCAAGTAAAAATACCCAAATCTCCGGGATGGGTATCTATTGCTAGAAAGAGAACAGAAATTTATCCTTAGGGGGTAGATTGTTGGTCTCGCGATACTGTTCCTGGACGGGCAGATCGATTTTTCATATCTTTGATTCCTTTGTCTCCATTTATTTTCAATTTTCTGCATGTATGATATAAAAAAATCACAAAGTACATCCTTCGCGTAATATTGTAATAAGCGGCTGTCTAGATATATTCCCGACATTCCTCGTTTCTATCAGCAAGTAACTCAACTACCTAGTGTAGTATATTGAGTAAAAAATGAACGAAATAACAAAAAACAAGTAATAATCTCTGACGCTAAGTAGCATAACAACGTCCATAAATAGAATACACAAAATTACTTAATAACTATAAATAAAATAAACGGATAAAATGATCACTAAAGTTAAAAAAAAAGTACTTGTAGAAATATTACATGAAATTTTGGGGTTGATAACTTAAGTAAATAGATTGATGATCGCTGAGTGCTTGATAGTATAATGTACTTCAGAAAATTTAGAAGGATGAAAAAAATTGCCAATAAGTTTGCTAAATTAATCAATAATTCTTGCCTAAAATCTGCTTTGATAGAAAATTTAAACCCAATATAACAGCCGGCTTCCGTAGCCGAGTGGTAGCGTCTCGGCTTTTCATCCGGAGGTCCCGGGTTCGAATCCCGGTCAGGCATGG
>JAAAKQ030258643.1:0-18908 GCA_010016005.3 Zanna intricata | reverse complement strand
TGATAAACCTTTTATTTAAATGTAGAATTATTTTAATTAAGTTTCATAAATTAATAATAATAATTTATTTATTTATTAAAACGCTATTATTTATTTATTTATTAAAAAACGCTCAATTGAAATGATAAACCTTTTATTTAAATGTAGAATTATTTTAATTAAGTTTCATAAATTAATAATAATAATTTATTTATTTATTTATTTATTACAATATTTACAATTAAAACAAATTTACAAATTTTAGTATTATCTCCTTCTAGCTAAATCTAGCTAATTGAAGGAGTTACAAAATTTAGATTGCAAACATCAACGTATATATCAATAATAAAAATGAAACAAAATTATCGAAAATCAAATGAACAATAATTACAACAAAAATCACGAAAATGACAATACAAATAATGTTAATACTATAATATGTACAAAAAAAAGAAAAAGAAAAATAACAAAAAATTAAATCAAGAAACTGAGAATCTAAAATTTTAATTTAAATCCAACTCGGATCAGACCCATTACCCGTATGACTAGACAGAACATTACAAAATAAAAAATAATAATTATAAAAATAAAAATAAATAATTTTTTTATTATTTAGGAATTAAACGGGCATCGACTGCTATGTCATTAGCCCTCATCACATTCTTCTAATGTTAATCTTTAATAACGATAACCGTAAGGCTCGTCATATGTTAAGGAGTAAAGGGCCCTAAAATTTCCTTAAAAACACTAAACACAACACAAAACGTTACAAAGACAACATTGAATACAAGAACACTTACAGGGTGAAAGCCCCCTGATATTTTAAAGAAAATAATGTAAGAACATACAATATATTGACAATACCAAATTATTAAATTTCAATATCCATAAATTTCGACTTCATTATTTGTAATTACAGCTTTGTATAATTATACACTACTTAATAGTCCACTGGCATGCAGATAAGACACTGTTTTACCTTCATTTCCATTCTCTAAATCAGTGGCAATTTCATTTACTAAACCAAACCTCTTTCTGAGGTCCTCATATATGGTACACTCTTCCATTAGATGCTTGACTGTAAGTTCTTAAATTTAGATTCATTAACAATTTTTTTTTTTTTTTTTATTTACACTTTTTTAATTATACTCGTATATCTCAATTAAACATCAATTTTCGGAATGTTAGCATCTCGATCTTTCATCTGGAGACCGCTGGATTCGAATTTCTGTCAGGCAAGGTATTTATCACATGCTACATTTTCTATTTTCATATTCCAAACCACAAGCTTCTTTATAACATAATCTTACAAAGTGGTGAATTAGTTTCATTTAAAGTGGTTTCAAAGTGAAAAAATATTTTTCAAATAATAAAATAAAAAATCTGTCATATAAATAATCATTTCAATAACTTTTCCTAACATTTGTGAAAGAAAAATGTAATTAATTATTTTCTGCAACTGAATTATTTTATATATCACTGTTGTTAAACAAGTTTTTAGTTATTATTTTATTCTTGTAACATCTTTAACAATTTAATGTTGTTACAACTTTAAAATAAATGATACTAAAGAGTTTGTTTACTTGTAAGAGTTTTTTTTTATAAGAATAACACTTTTAACTTCAAAAACATTGAGTATTTGTACTTTTTCTAATAGCTTTACAAATGAATTGTTAGATTTAAATCCAAAAATCTTTTATTTTATTTAATAATAATATTCGTTATTTATTTTCGGCAACATTCTTGTGTAAAACTAAATAATGAACAAAAAATATCTTTTGTTTTTTCATAAAATTATTACGATTAATATGATTTTTTTTTCTTTTCACGTTTTATCTTTAGTTGTTAATACTAATGCAATTAGAATGTTTGTCATAATATGATTTTTGAGTATATTTTATATATTATGTTTTTGTTATTGTCTGGGAAAAAAAAAATTTCCATAAAATGTCTTTTAGCCTGAAACATTTTGCTATATTGAGGCCTTTATTGCCATATTTTACGCTTTTACTTGTGCTTTTTCTGCTTTGCTCTTCTTACAACCCGTGACATAGATGATTTACATAAAGTTGATGTGAAATTGCTTCCAAGATGATTCCTTGGGGATTTGATCCAAGAAAGCCAACAACTCTTTTGACTTTAAAAAGAATTCTTTTACTTTTACCTCGATATTTTTTCTTTTTTGTTTTTTTTTTACTAAATGTTAAAAATTTTCTCACTGAAGAGGTTGATTTATTTTAATTATTACTACTTTTTTTTAACTGAATGAAGCTGTAAATAAAATTAGTTGTTCATTCTTTATAAAAGCCCAAAAAATGTTTAATTAATGCGAAAATGTTTTGTTTACTTTGCTTTGAAATTGCAAAATTAATTTAATTGCTTTGAAATTAATTATAACATAGAATATCTATCTTCTAATCGCATATTTATAAGTAGTATAATTTAATTATGTTTACCAGTTTACTATAATTTTTATATAAACTCAAGAAAATCCTAAACTTACCCAGTATAATATTAATTTAGATAATATTACCTAATACTATAATTACTATAACACTATTATTAAATCTATTGCTCCGTATATAAAATTAAATATATTAGCAACAAAACTTTTATGTAAATCTACTCAGTAAACAAATTACTTTGCATAATTAAATAATTACATAATACAAAAACCCCTCTGGTATACGAATTGATGTGTAGTAATATAATGTCTATCATCTTTTGTTGGAGCTAATATTTAATCCGACAGGGGGACCTGCAGATCCTGTTAAAGGTGTAAACTAATTCTATTAAATAAAAATATTTTTATCTTAAATTATACTAGGAATTAGATTAATATCGTTATTTATATTGTTAACTATAATGGTATGATGAAGTTTGAGAAAAAAAAAATCAAATTTGTTATGAAACTTTTCTGAATTTTATTGATAACATGCAAAAATAGGTGGATTTTATAGAAAAAATAGTTTTTATACGTTTAAAAAGCTCATGATATAATATTTTTCGTACATAAAATTTGTTTATTTTTTGTGTATGAAAAATAAATAACCATCTTAATAAAGAATAATTAAAAAGATATGAATTTTTATAATGAAGTAGTAATGAATCTATTTTTATTTTTATTTTATATTATTCATAAATCCGACCTGTTTAGAAAAATATAAAACGTGTAATAAAGAAAAGGTCAAGAATCCTTTTAAATGATTGTATATCTAAAATCCTGTAAATAAAGAAAAATGTTCATGAATTAAATTTAAAATATCAAGAATAAATACATCATAAGAATTTTATTTTTGGCAACAAAGAAAACGAAAATTAATGAGCTGAACATTATATTAGTTGATGTACACTAGTAGATCTTACTGGTTTAGGAATGTATTATTTTGACGCTGGTAGCGCTATGACAGTATACGAGAGTATTTGTAGTGTAGTCTTTGTTCTTAATATATGCGATACTGGTTTCAATAACTGTTGTACTAATTATATAATTATAATTATTTATAATCATGATTATAATTATAATAATAATTATAATGAATATAATTATGATAATTATTGTACTATGATTGTGTACAATAGTAAATTTTCATCGTGAATTGATTTTTATTGACAAGCTATACTGTAAGATGACAGTAACTCATTATTCCTTAACTGGTTGAAATTACGTTCTCTTATATAAAACTGAGTGTGAAATAATAATAATTTAAGAAAAATAGGAAACTTTAACATTTCCTTTTTTGCTATAAGTTTTACAGTAACCTCAAAATGCTCCACACTTAAACCAGTTCAGTTTAATTCTTTACGTAAAATTACAATGAAAAAATTCATAAATTTATCTTTATAAATTTCGTCTACGTGAATGCAGTAACGCATTGTTTTACGGTTGAGATCTGAAAAGAGTAAAATTATTTAATAAATCGATGATTTTTTTGCATTTTTTTTTCTAATTTTTTTACTGTTATTGGTACTTTGTTCTTTTTTTTTTGCATTTTTTTTGCAAATCAAATTTTACTCTCAAATTAAACATTCCAAAACCATATTCGAATGAATTTTTATAATTGCTCTAATTATAGAATTAAGCCTCTTTAAGGTTTAACAGACCCGGTTGTAATTTCCCCGGCTGCAGCAATTTATGCTGCTAAAGCTGAAACGGAAATAATAAAGGTCAATAAATTTTTTTTTTTTTTAATTTTGTGCCTTAAGGAGAAATGAAGACAAGATGTAACAAAAAAATTTTATAAATTGTAAATAATCTGCGAAAATTTTAATCAAGCCTAAAAATCTATTTCTGTCAGGGGGACGTTGTGGGTATGTACGTGTGTTCGTAAGTCTGTCTGATGGTTAGTATTTGGTCTTACAACTTTGGACCCTTTGACCATTTTTTCCTTCGAAGTTGGTGTCTACAAACTTTTAAGGTAGACAAGAAACTTCGAAGGTTCTCTTATAGTACCTGTCTAGGTACTATATTAGAGGGGAAATAGTATATTACATTTCTGCAAAAATTGAAAAAAGAGATGTGTGTCAATTTGGCGAAATAAAATTTTAAATCTCTACTGGGGCATTTTGGCAAAAAAAAGTTTCTCTTTACAAGAATCACTTAGGCTGATCACTTAGGCATTATATTCTTAAAAGTTAATTTTACCCAAATGATTCCTGTTGATAATGGTGACTAAAATGAAAAAAAAAACGCAATTTAAAATTTTTAATATTAAACACATTTTTTCTGTGTTTAACAATAAAATCACTAAAATGTCAAATTTTAATTAAAATCGAATTAAAATTTGATTTTAATTAATTTAATTCTTTTAACTTGATTTTTTTTTCAATTAAAAAAAAAATCTTCATCACCTATTTTTAAAAAAGTCGAAAACATTTATCGAAATTGTGATACCCGTACACTAATATAAAAAAATGTAAGCTATTTTTTTTTTGTTGAATTTCTTAACTTCAAAAATTAAAATTTAAATATATTTCAAAAAGCGGCAAAGAATTGCGTAACTGTTAGGTTCGAATCCCAGTCAGGCATCACATTTTCACAAACGCTACGAATCATTCATCTCCAAAAAAAAAAGAAAAGAAAAAGAGTGACTTGAGGTTGTGTAATTGTTTTGTTGTATATTGATTGATAAGTAATTTTGTAGTATGTAATCTTTTCACCCTTATAAATTGTCAGAACAAATAGAGTTTTAGGATTTTTAGTCGTTTTCAATACCTGGTGATAAAGGATTTAATGTGAAATGTTTTATGTCATGAATTACGATGTTTAATTTTTACCAGCGTGTGTTTATTATTTACACTAGAATTTCTGAATTTGGTGATAAACAATCAAGTTTATTTATCCCCATATATAAAGATTGTAAATCTAGAACTACTGGTTCTAACTACTGCTAGGTTGGAAGTACTTGTATTGCAATTATCGCTTTAAAATAATATTGCCATATTTGCGTTAAAAGCGAAAATTTTGATATTTTATCTACTATCTAGTTACTAATACTTGTGTTATAACTACTTTATCATATATGTGTCTCTCAAAAAAGTCGTCTAAAACTTTATAATTTTAAGTATGATTTTTATATAACTTGTTATAAAATATAAAATGCATATAAAATCGAAGGAATAATGTTTAATTATTCTTAAATATTGTGGAATATCGATTATTTAATTAGTGCTCTATAATAACGATTGGACATTAAAAAAAGGAAATAAAGTTTTTGTTGTAAGTTTTTTTTAAAACATAGTTAATCATTAGAAAAATTTCTGTTACCACAAATGCTATATGATTTTGTTCAACTCTTGCTTTATATATTTTTATGTAAGCATAATTATGCTAAATTAATTCTTAATATTGTGAATTTTAATTAAAAGCATATTAATAATCGGTGCTCTCTCTCACAGATTTTAGCTTCTGTGTTTTTTTTATTACTGTTTTCGTTTAGTAAACTTTAATAATCGCATTATTCCTACATTTGTATATTTTTAAAAATTTATTAATGATATATATATATACATGCATTTCATAGGTGGCTATTTGTCTGTGATAATTAAATTTTTTCTGGTGGTACGATCATACATTATTCAATCACTTCTCCTTCAATCAGTAGTTCTTTAAACTTTCTCTCTCACACTCTCTTTCTTTGTCACTCACTTACTCCCTCTTTGTATGTACATAAATAGCAATTTCGATTCAGTGATTAGATCGGCAAACAGAAAATATATGATGAACGCATCTAATTATATCCGGCTCCTACAGGGTTGTAATGCTATTCCATTACAAGTTAACTAATTACTTTGTCGATGGAGCCATGTCTTTTACTAATGCATATCACTTCCAAAATTGCCTCAGGTTATTCCTATTTTCTTTTCCATAGTTTCTTTTAAAGGATTTTTAATAGGCGGTTTTGATATGTTGAAATATTTTATGACGCCAAAATGACATCGTATAAAAATTCAATTATAGAAATGACTTTATATTTCACTTTTTGTAGTACTGACTTTATATTTCACTTTTTGTAGTACTGAAGGAAGATCTGTGTATTGTAAGAAGAATTAATATTTCCTTTTAACATTTTATAACAATTATTATTGCTGTTCATAAGACCTATTCTCCTTTTGTATTTCTAAATATTATTTATTTAAAAGTTAATTAAAATAGCTAAGTTTAAAATTATTAATAACTCTTTAGGTAAAAAGGATAATTTATTTTTATCTTCCTTGTAGAAGTCTCGAGTTAAATGAACAATGTTTAATTAAAATAGTTTTAAAATACATTTTTAAACCTGTTCTTAACACCAGCATCATTATCGACCTTACCGTTAGCAGTTTTAAAAATAAATTTTAAAATGTTATTTACTTCAGTCCGTTACTGTTTTATTAATAAAATTATACTTATAATTATCCTAATGAATTGGAAAAGAGAAAAATTTATAGAAAAGTAGACTGGTTGGCCAAATGTTAAAACAGCCAGATTATTTTAATTATAAACAGAGGGACGTGTAGAAGGAAAAAATGCTGAGATTGACAAAAACTGAAATAGAAAAAGGTAAAAAAAAAAAAAAATATGAACTCGTATTGAAAATTAATAAATTTTGAATAGAAAACCGAATTAATACATTCTTTTTCTGTGGATGTATTACAACGTTTGAATTACGTGACTTGGACCGTGTATCATAATGAGGGTAAATATAAAATATATTTTCATTATAACACATAATATAACACATACTTTCAAAAGCCTACTCTTTTCGATCTCTGACCAATCAAAAACAGGTATTATTTAATGTATCTACTGTTTCATATTTTGGTTTTTATCAGATTTATTAGTTAGAAAGTAGAAGTTAATTTTTTAAAGTACATAGTAGACAACTAATTTTTATATTACTCTTATATTTTTGTTAGTTATATTGGATTCTTTGCCTCAGAAATGTATTTTTTAATGTACTTTTTTAAATATAAAAAAAAAAATTCCGTTAACAATGTATTATATCGTTTATTAAAGTCAATAATCCTAGTATTTTCTCAACTGTAAAAAAATATTTGCTTTATGAAACTCTTTACAATGGATATTAATGACTCTTGTGACGTTTATGACACTTTCCAAGGTTCATGTCGTAACAAACTTCGCTTTTGTGCATTAATGGCTGTCATTATAGGCTCGATACATAATATACTATTAACATATTATTTAAATATATTATACACTTTAGATATCTTGTGACTACATCACAACACTTTTAGTCAAAATTTGTTGTGATTTTTTACGATTTCTGTTTATCTGTGGCGTTAACTACCGTTATTTCGGACTATATTTTTCAAAAAGGAAGACGTGTATTTGTAATGTGTTCGAAGAGGCTTCGTAATTAATTAATTAATCCTCTGTTTCGTTATTAATGTTAACATATTTGTGATAAAATTTACTGCTATTTTTCGGTGAATAAATATTAATGTTATGTTTTTATAGCGGTCCATGGCTTCAAATTTTTATTGTACCTTTGTCACAACAGTCGCATATAGTAACTGTGCAAACAGTTTCGCCTGTCATGGTAGGGAGAGTATATTTACCTGTTTATTCTGTTATAAAAAATTGAGCGGAGTTTGTTACGTTCTGTTTGGAAGGATATATTGTTTCTAGGTAACTTTAAATTTGCAAATTTTTATCCTTATTTGATTCTATGTTAAGGACGTAATCTTTGTTTTGGTTATTTTTGTTCATATTTTTATTTATCTAATGTTTTGAGAGTATGGTATATCTAAATTTTTTCTTTGGTATTTTATAGTTTCATTTATCTAAGGATGATATTTCTAAATTATTATGTAAATCTAAGTGGATTTAGATATTGTGAATAAATGAAATAAATGTGTTTTATAATTCAAGGTTTTGTTTACACAATACACACGGGTTTTGTAAGTGCGATGTTGTTAAATTTTTTTTTTTCATAAAATTCTAGGAAATTAAGAACATTTTGTGTTAAGTGTTCTGTAATATACTTCAAATTAGAATCTGTTTTGATTATATATGTAAATTTTTTCCCTTGCATTATATTGTCATCATTGTATATATACTGAATATAAGTTTTTGAGCAAAATATAATTAATGTATGTGAGAACCGGTGTTTTTTCTGCGTTTAAAATACTTCTTCAAGGATGCTTTAATAGAAAAGCATGTGCTTTAATCCAAGTGCTTTTCTATTCAGAATTTCTTATAAAAGAATTACAAAGTCATGTTATACATATGAATAATATCTGTTTAAATATAAAGTAATTTACAACTTGTTCATAACTTCAGGAAAGATTCTTCTTGTGTTTGGTTGAATCTGGTTTTTAAGAATCTTAAATAATTTTTTGAATTGAATTGATTTTTACGTAGATTTTTAGCAAGTGAAACGATGATAGTATACGTTTATTGAAGTTTTTAATCTTGTTTGTAATTTGTCCACTGTTAATTTTTTTATGTATTAGAATTTATATATATATATATAATTATAATTTTTTTAATACAGGATGTTTTCAAGAAATATTTGAACAGGAAAAATGTTATTGTTTGTTTTTGGATGTTGTAAGAATCTTTATATATTTCTTAAAATATGAAATGTACATGGGGGCTGGAGTTTATTAAGAAAAGGGGGTTTTTAGGATTTCTTTATAGAGAGTTTGATTGCAGTTTTGGGTTTCTTTGTCGAATCATATATGAAATTTGTAATATTGTATTTGTCGTTATATTCCAAAGCATGATTGTTTAAGATTTCAGTGCTAAAGATAACTTTTGCGTAGTCTTTTCCGAGATAACTAAAGACGTTTATTTCTATGACTGATCTCCGTGACGGAGTGGTAGTATTTCTGCCTTTCATCCAAACCTTCTTGCACCCGGTCGGTCATAATATTTTTTCACACGCTACAAAAAAGTTATTTCATTATCATCTATTAACAACTGTTAACAGGATGTCAGCCAGAATAAATGAAATTTAAAGGAGTTAATTGCTATTGAGCATTCTCTCTTCAAATCAGTTATAGACGTTTAACACTTCTGTTTATTGCAGCTGATTAATATTAAATTAGATTGCAGATGTTTAATATTATCAAATAAAACGACTGTTATAAATAATAAATATTACAAATTATAAATAACCAATTTGTTAAAGTTATAACAGTTAAGTAAAAATTCTTATTTTAAAGAAACCTGTCATTTACCATTAATGTATTTTTTAATTTCTATCTCGCTTACAGTTCTCACAAAATTACTGCTGCCAGACAAAACTATTCCACAACAAAATCCGCTGTAAGCTATTACAGTGGACTCAAATCATCTCCTATCATTCGATTTTATATCACAAATTTCAACGGCTATATGCTATTATGTTAACAAAATAAAAATTATATTACCAGTAGTATAATAAGTTATAGGTTGTTAATCTACAAAAGACATGTATTAAACATTTTTTTATTATTCTGCATGTTGTTTAAATTATTTTTTTAGAATACTTCTTGTAATAAAAGTTTTCTCTCTGTCTCTGATTAAAAGAAAAGAAAGGAAAATAATACAGAAACTAAAAGTAGGATTACGTGATCGAACGTTGAGATATGTAATATACATAGTTAAATTATACCAAAGTTTTACAATTTCTGTGCGTACCCATGATATTAAATATTTTCGTCGAACTTAAAATATTGTTTATAACAAGTTTCAAAAAGTAACCAAGATGCAGATTGAACTTTTTTTTGATCATATAATAACGTATTTAAAATGTTCTTATTTATTAATCAGATTGTTTTCGATTTTAAATAATCAAATTCTGCTTTACAGTTCTTTATTTAATTTAAATGTAAATTTTAATAAGAAATAACAGTAAAATTCTCTCAATTTTGTGCTATTTGAATTTTTTGTTATTCTTAAAAATTTTCAATACGTATAATTATCATTGTTTCATTTTAAATTATTTTTCTGTAAAAAAATATACTGGAACATTAAGTCATAAAAGAGATTTATATCCCTGTTCTAGTTTTGCTTCCTTTTTACTATTGATTTATGAACCTTAAAAATAATTTTATGATTCTGCATGTTTATGTACAGTAATATAAAAAAAAACTAATTGTTTTATTTGAGTTTAATGAGAATTACTTCAAATAATTTTTTTTTCAAAAAAAAAGTTTATTTCTAATTGTTAAATAAATTTAATTCAATAAAAACATTGAGTTGTTAAATTAATTATATTCAAAAATTGTCCAAAATACAGCAAGTATAAAATATAATAGCAAAGTAAAAGTTAATGAAACTTAATTATACAACGAAATAAATTTATGATAACCTAATAAAATGAAATAAACATTTTTTTTTGTCATTTATTTGACTGGTTTGATGCAGCTCTCCAAAACTTCCTATCTAGTGCCAGTTGTTTCATTTCGGTATAACTCCTACATCCTAGACCCCTAACAATTTGTTTTACATATTCCAAATGCTGTCTATCTGCACAATTTATCCATCTACCTGTCCCTCCAATATCAAAGTGATTATTCCTCGAAGAATTCCTCGCATTAAGATGTGGCCTATAAGTCTTCATTTAATTATATTCTTCCAAATCTTTCATCATCAATATATTTTCTATATATTCTATATATATACATATATAATTCCTATATCTTTCTCATCATCAACTTGCCGCAACACCTCTTCATCTGTCACTTTATCCACCCATTTGATTTTTAACATTTTTCTATAGCACCTCATTTCAAAAGCTTCTAATCTTTTCTTCTCAGTTACTCCGATTGTCCAATCGTTGAAGCTATGGTCCAAACATATACTTTCAAAGATATTTTGCTGATAGTTAAATTAATTTTTTATGTAAGTAAATTATATTTCTGACAGAAACTTCCTTTTGCCTGTGCTATTCGTCATTTTATAACTGATTAGCTTAGTCCATCTTTAGTAATTCTACTTCATAAATAACAAAATATTTCTACTTCCATCGTCTTTTGTCGTCCTATTTTTATTTTTGGTGGTCCACCTACTTTATTTCTACTACGTTTCATTAATTTCATTTTCTTCTTGTTTATTTTTACGTAAAAAAAAATGTTAACATAAAAAATGTTACATAAAACAACATAAAAATCAAAGCTACTCTTTATTCTCATTTCGTATAGGATCAGAATCCCTTACTCAAACAAAAGAAATATTGCACATCATATTATCACTGTGTTTAGACTGAAAAAAAAAATTCGAAACTCAATTAAAGACCAACAACTTTATTTTCTCGTTTAATTTTAGCTAGACAAATTATTAAAAGCTCTTCTAATTCTTGTTGGCAATTGTTAAAATGATATCATTACCAACCAGGGTAAGATTTATATTAAATTTAATTAGGCTTTGGAAACAAATGAAAGATTAACGCGTTAATTTTTGTTTTAATCTATCTTTAATTCAATATTTCAGAAATAATATTTTCTATATTTTGAATGCAGCGGAAATTTAATAATTTTTTTTTTTTAGTTAGAAAAACTATTAACTTTATTGGAGGTACTAACTTTACCTGGCGGTAGTTTCACCTTAGTAATTAGTTTTTAACAACTTTTCTTTTTAATTACATTGAACGTTAAATTCTAAATTAAATCATCAAATGAAACTGATATAAACGTCATGTATGAAGTTGCATAAAAGTTTATGATTTTCTATCTAAATATTCATTACATTATACGTAAATATTTCAAACTGCGAAATATATTGCGATGCATTATTTTCCTCTTTAATTTATAATAAAAAAAATATATAAATATATTAATTTTAGAAAACTGTGTTTCTAAGAATGTTATATTCTTATTCCGTAAATAATATTTATTTGATCTTAAAAAAAAAAATCATAATTACACAGATTTATATTTTTATTTCCCTAATGTTAGTATGAATGGTTATTTGCAATTTATAAGCAAACGGTACTTTCCCTTCATTTTTTAAAAACAATTTTAACGATTCAGCGAACTTAAGTAAAATCTGTAGAAAATTGAACGTATCTCCTTTCGTTTTACTAAAAAAAAAAAATATCGAGTTTAATGTTTAAATTACGAGTTTTATTATATCATTTAAAACACAACAATAAACTTTAGAAAATATAAAATTAAAAAAGGGAAAGATTTTCCTTTTTCCAAAGCCCATCTACTTTGATTTTACGTTTTCCTTGTTTCTTTATATAGATGTAATAATATCTGCTCTAATTCTCTGTTATTCTTGTTTAGTTAAATATTTAAATTAAAAAATTAAAAACTAATTTTACAAAAACTGTTAGAGAAAAGAAACAAAAATTTAGTTGTAACTTTAATGTATCAGCTATTATATTTTTCAGTGTTTTCAGAACCGTCAGTTTCCTCTTGAAGTCTTCAAAAAGCCTAAGCAGTTCAGTAGACCAAAAGATCTTAATAATAAATTGATTATTGTATTTTCAGCAGAATTATTCATTTACTCAGTTATTTTATTTTATTTATAATTTTTTTTTTTTGCTATCCACATAGAAGTAAAATATATAAATTTTAAATAACAGTTACCACTAAGACTGAAGTATGTTTTCTCAAAAAAAAAAAAAGATTGAACAATTTTTTTTCTTAAAATTCCATTGATTTTTTTCTCAAAAATTATATATAACATTTAAAGGGTAATAAATAATCAACCAAAAATTTCAATTCATGTAGCTAACACTATTAATAAAATAAACCGCTTTAGACGTTAATTTCTAACATTCATTAAAGACTCTCAATGGTTAAAATGTAACATATTTCAGCGTCTCAGTGATTAGTGCTTTCAAATTCCAATGTTAATAGAGCATTAGAAAATTACCTCCCAATAAGTTTACATTCCAGCATCCGATATTATTTGCTAAATTTGTGAGGTTTTCAGTTTTAGGGTAACCAAATAAATTACTATAATCATTAATTACATAATTTCAAGAAATTTTAGCCTCATCCCTAACATTATAAATTAATTCAATGACATTATTCTAGCAACTAATTTTTGTTTTAAAGATATTTCACACTTTATAACATTTAGATAACAATTATTAATAATTTTTTTTTATGCCATGTATAAACTTTAATTTTTGGTTACGTTTACTAGCCTCCAAGAATGTGAAAAAAACATACTTTTTTATTTGTTAAAGTTTTAATATAAGTTTTCGATTTATGCCGGGTTTTTTTTGTGCATTCTTCTCGGAAATAAATTGAGAGAATTAAATTTTAATTAAATCATCTTTTAGATGTTATCTACTTTACTTTCTTTATCTGTTTAGTCTTCGGAACTACCGTAGATGACATCTACTACTTTCAAAGAACATAACGTTACAATTACTAACAAAAAAGTTTTTAAAGAAAGAATTTTAATGTACTTAAGTTTAAATTTAAAAAACTTTTTAAAACAATGTTCCTGTATTTATAATCTGTTATTGAGAGAGTAAATTGATCAGCTGTGCTGTTTCATTTTTTTTTATATTTTGTATTCATTATGCGGTACGTTCGTCAAATAAGATTTTAAATAAAAACTTGTGTCATTTAGTACATGACATTTATGTTGTGTAATTTTATTTTTTGAAGATACTACTTTAGATAGTATTAGGCCTACGCTAGAGCACTTAGCTTAACAATCGAAGGATTGCTGCAGACCAACTTCAGGCTGTTCAAAATATCAACCAATTAACAAACAGCAGTTGCGAAGCGGTAAATATTAACAACTTACAGGTAAATAGAAAGTGTGGACCTTTAAAATGTTCTAAAAGGGATCTACGGAAGTGATCGCGAAGAAAGTCGATAAGAAATGAGATCATAGAAATTATTAATTGTTCGTCGGGGAGGGATATATTACAGACCAGTAATGATCAATACACCATGACAAACGGTACCGGTGTTGCGCACACCAGTGATAACAAACAAAGTTCTTGAACGTGACATATCTCTCTCGAATCGATTTAATCATCTATTAATAGAGGAGGCCAACAGTATTATTTAAAAAAGGTAGAACTCCTCCAATACTGTTATGTACTTTTTCGAATATTAGGAAGCTAAGTGAATTGTTGCAATCGGTGCTGGACAAAACAGAATAAAATTTACGAATAATAAACAGCAAACAGCGTTGACTGCTATCAAAGGATATTGAGAGCTGCAAGAAAATAATTCGATTGATGTAAGAAAATAATCAAATAAGATATATTTTCCGAAGATGTGATGAGAGGGGGATGTTAAAGAATCTTCCGCATTCCCATCTCACTTAATGTTATACAGGAGAAAATTGGAGTTAAAGAGACTAAAGTTCGGACTATTGTAAACGCTCGCTATAGTAACAAAAGAGCCTATGAACACTTTATTTCGTAAACCTAGAACCTAAGGATAATAATAGGAGCGTATTCGGAATAAAGTAGATATCTAATTATTGTGTTAAGTTTGAAACCCCAAAGAGAGCTCTAAGTTTGGTACAACGTAAGTATGTCAACAGTACGCTCACACGGAAAAAACTGCATGAGAACATACAAATATGTGAAGTGTGAAGTCACATCAAGTATGATGTGACTGTCAGACGACAGACAGAAGTACTCTAGTTGTTTATTTTTAATGCTATGAGGATCACCCAGAAAATTATAAATGGTGCAGCGTTTATAAAGAGATCCTAGAAAGAAAAATAACACGAGTTTTGCTCCTGTGAATACTGTTATGAGATCCCAGAGTCCGAAAGATAAATGCTATAACCTAATGGTGTTTTCCCATCAGTGATTCAGAGGATCACTAGAAATCCGAATAATAATAATGATGACTTTTTCAGCAAACATTTTAATCTTCATTGGTGATCTTTTGCTGAAGCAGTGATGGTAAACGATCGTAACAGTTCAATTTCACTAGTTTTTATTTGATAAGCCAGCTAGTAACAATGAATTCTTAAAAGGTTGTGAACCTGCTATGTCTATTAAAAAAGATAATTTCTAAACTCTGGGTATGAGAGTTTACCAGAAGTAACAATAAGTAGCATCAGTGGTGTAATGAACCAAATGAAGAAGCTGGATCTGATCTTCTGCGAACTGATAGACGTCATCCTTATATCAGATACTCAATTTAAAAACATATATATTTTTAACATTAGCGGGTATTCTGTGGAAACAACCAACATTTAGATAGCAGAATACATGGAAGTCATTCTGTTAAGAAATCAGCTACGGTACAGCCATACAGCCAGCTCCCTTCATTCAGTAACGTCCAGAGTAGGCAACCTTGATTAAGATTCTGGGGTTGGTTGAGCTCTATTAGATATCAGTAATTGGATGGTTTACTCGTCATGTCGTAACCAGAGACATATTTTTTTAATACTTTAGTTCATAGGATGCTGATTCATTGCGAAAGGTGACTGAAAGGTGAAGAATATATTCTGAGAATCATGCCTTACAAACTACACACAGACGGACCCAAAAGGTTCTTAGAAAGGATGGGACGACACTTCCAACCAACCTATTGACTTTCAGTTCCAACGAAGATTACTAACTTCGAGGAATATCGCCTAATTAAACTGATGTGAGAACAACTAGGATTCCACATTGGATCACTCGCCTTTACCGCTGATAATTAATACAAAAATTGTGAGAGAAAAGGAATCCCTGTCCCTTTACAGCAATAGAACTCGCTAGAGTCGTATTTTTGGATTGAGGAGAAGCTACCATTCAATATAGCGCTGAAGTGCAATGATGATGCGGATATGCCTGCAAGGTGCTTAACCGTTGTCATGCAGGAGGCGGCTTTGCACTCTACTCCGTTGGAGGTAAACGAAACACAAGGCGTGGATTATCCCAAGGAGATTATGATCTTAGTTAGATAAAAGAGAAGGTTTAGAAGAAGATGGCAACGGTTCGCGAGGTCTGAGTACAGGGTGGTAATAAACAGGAAGGCCCGAAGATTAATAGTACTAATAAATTCGTACAGAAATTAATCTTTTAAAGAATACGTTGAAATAATGCGAATAATATTAGAATATGTCTATCTCCCTTGGAGGGAGATGATAATTTTTTATGGAAGGTGAGAAAAAATTCAGGCGAGACCAACCTTTTCCTTCGGTTAGACAGCTAATGATTGGCTCTATACGTCAGCCAAAAAGCCGAGATGTTTTCTGTGTAACTAGGCTAGGTGTTCCAGCTGCATGAAATGCAAAGAGGTATAGAGGAGGAAATAAGTGACTTCTTAAATAGCTCGATTCTTTTATGTCTCAATTTGGCAATCTTTAGGACAACTCACTATCCAATGGAGTAGAAAGTATTGCAACTAACGATGGTCTTGAAAGCATGTATCTTCATAGAAGCTAAAAGCATACTACTAATGCTATGTAAAATATCCGAAAGCAAAGGTCTGCAAATACTGCAAATTGTGAATATTTTTATGCAAAGAAATGATAAAAAATGTAGTAAGTTATCCTTTACTACATGTTCATCTAATTTACAAACTGAAATCCTTAATTGCTATTTCGGAAGTTTATTCTCCTTAAGAATCTTTAAGGATAGGAAATAATTCTAATTAGGAATTCTATTTAGAAAACTCATGCATGTGTCAAAACCAAAATAATTTCTTCTGTTCTTGATTCTGAAATTCATCCCCTACAATTTCATCATTTCTGCTTAAACATTTTTACGTTTCTTCATCGTTGTGAAGGTTTTATTTAATTATCTCATTAGAATATGATTACAAATGTACACATATATGGCAATAAAGCAAAGAAATTCATCCATTGCATAGTTATTATTTTAAAGAGAAAATAATTACTTAGTTTTATTTCTCCTCAACAAAATCCGTTGGATAAGTTCGTAGATATATATGTTAACCAAAGAGCTGATGATCACAGATTTGTTTATCTATTTTCTGAACATGGTATGAAAGACTTTTCTTTCACTCCTTAATACTTTCTTCATTTCAAACTTCTAGAACTTGTGCTCAGCATCAAGAATCTTTAAACTTACTGCTTATGACAAATCCTACGACCAACTTCGTATGATCAAAGGTTTAATCAATCCGGTCGGTTTTGAAAAGTTACTCAGGTTTTCGTAACTTTTACTTATTCAGTAACAATTTCGAGACAAAAGTCTTCCATTCAGCCCCGTAACAGTTTATTTTTGTTTTGTTTATTTTTATAACTTTTCATTTACATTCAATTGTCTTCTGTATTTCTTCTCTATTTCAGCTTGTCATTTCTTTCCTGATAAAAAGTACAAAGTTTTATTTAGCAGAGTATAAGCTAATCGCTCACTTCGTCATGAATTTGTTGATCTCTCCCCCTACTTTTATATTCAGTACTTAAGTAATGCAGTAGATAAGTTTTTACAAAATAAAGAGGAATGAAGAAATTAAAACAGGAATTTCGTACATTTATCAATAGAAAAATCATCCCGAGTATGTCTCTAAAAATTCACTATGTAAATATAAAGAAGGCAGTTTAATTTTATAGGGATTATATATTAGCTACACTAAACTCATCCATCACAGTTATATAACAGGTGTCCAGAAGGTAAGCTAATTGGATTTACAAAATACAAACAAAGACAAAAACGAACATATAAATTTTGTTTCAATGCCTTTGAAAATATGTTAAATTAAAGAATTTACATGATACTGTTTAATAATTTTGAGGTATATTTTAATTTCGATTTTATTTATATATATATATATTTAATAAATAAAACATCTTGCTTTGAAAAAAAAAAATTATAAAAACTGATTTAACTCATTTTTTTATTTTGTTTAGCGTTTTACTCTAACGTCATATTTCAGTTTCAAACAATTTTTTGTTATGTAATAAATACTTCATGGGAGATCAAACAGTATTGTTTTTTTAATGTTACTAAATGATAATCCAATATATGAACATTATGTCTGGATGTATTATAAACAGTATATTCTGATATATATTGTACAAATATATTAGAATTATATTTGAATATTATAAAGCTTTCAGTTAAGTACAGCGTATTATAAGTACCGAGTATACTAAATGTATGCATAGTGACTAAAGTACATATTATTTATGTAAGTCGGTATAGATGAATCGTATTTCTTTATGAACAGATGGGAATCTTCAATTAAATACGATGTTAAAACTCACTATATATGTGTTATACTATATTATAAGAGCTTAGCAAGGAGTTTATATCGTTATATAGTTGTTTTGTTTAAAGTTATGCTTAAGTTTATGAGAAGTAAGTAATATCTTTATGTTGGAACGGATTAAAGTATTATTAATGACAAGATAAATCTAATAATTTAACGTTTATTATTATACAACCATTTTACATCAATTCCTTTAAAAAAAATTAGAAAATAATTTGGTATTTTTTTTAATAGCTTTATTAAATTATTACTTGTATAACTTTTTTTTTTTTTTTGTCTTCAGTCATTTGACTGGTTTGATGCAGCTCTCCAAGATTCCCTATCCAGTGCCA